>PVLC010028085.1:0-21049 GCA_004027655.1 Graphiurus murinus
GGGTCTCACTAAGTTGTGGAGGGTCTCAATAAGTAGCTGAGGCTGGCTGTGAACCCGGATCCTCCTGTCTCACCCTCCCAAGTACTGGGATTACAAGCATGCGCCACCATGCCCGGCTTGCCTTTTAAAAATAACTGCTTTAAACCAGGCATGGTGGCACATGCCTGTAATCCTAGCTGAGATAGGAGGATCACAGGTTCACAGCCTGCCTCAGCAACTTAGCAAGGCCCTCTGCAACTTAGGAAGACCCTGTTTCAAAATAAAAAATAAAATAGGGCTGGGGTATAGCTCAGAGATAGAATGCCTCTGGGTTCAATCCCCAATAAAACACACACACACACACACACACACACACACACACACACACACACACACAAACTAACTGCTTTAGCTGGACGTTCAGAAATATTTGAAGGGGGGAGGGTACTAGGGAATGAACCCAGGGGCATTTTACCTCTGTGCTACACCCTCAGCCCTATTTTATTTTGAAACAGGGTGTCAGGCATGGTGGTACACACCTGTGATTCCAGTACTTGGGAGGCTGAGACAGGAGGGGCCCAGGTTCATGATCAACCTCAGCAACTTAGAGAGACTCTTGACAAGACCCTGTTTCCAAATAAAAATAAAGTAGGGCTGGGGGTGTAGCCCAGAAGTAGAAAGACCCTGAGTTCTACCCCCAGTACAAAGAAAGAAAGGAAGAAAGAGAGGGAGGGAGGGAGGATAGGTTGGTCTCACTAAGTTGTGGAGAGTCTCACTAAGTTGCTCAAGCTGGCTGAGAACCTGTGGTCCTCCAGTCTCAGCACCCCAAGTGCTAGGATTACAAGTGTGAACCATCATGCTCAGCAGGAGGAATCTTAAAAGGCTCATAATTAACAGTTGATCATACCTGAAGGATATTGTATTACGTGCCCACAACAATCATGTGTGACATCACACATGATTTTTTTTTTTTTTTGCGGTACTGGGGATTGAACTCAGGGGCATTCTACCTCCGAGCTATACCCCCAGCCCTATTTTTATTCTTTATTTTGAAACCGAGTCTCACTGAGTTGCGGAGTGCCTCACTAGGTAGCTGAGGCTGGCCGCGAACCCGGATCCTCTGGTCTCAGCCTCCCGAATGCTGGGATTACAAGCGTGCGCCACCACGCCCGGCTATCACACATGATTTTAACAAATCATTCATTTAACAAATATTTGAGAGCCAACTAGATTCTAATCCCAGGGTCTTATACTTGAAAGATGAGTAACTAAGAAGAGGGAGGATATGTAGCAGCTGTCTCCATACCTTGCCAAAAGTAAGCAAAAGAACAGAGTTTCTCAGATTTTTAGATTCGTGAATGATAATCTGTCTTTTTTTTTTTTTTTTTTTTTTTTTTTTTTTTTTTTTTACAAAGAGTAACTCCTGCTTTCCAGAAAGCACAATATTAAGAGTTTTAGAGTTGAAAATGACTCAGTGCTGGCCTCATCCAATCTCTTTGTTTTGCAGCTGAGGAAACTGGGGCCTAGGAAGGTTAAGGGAATTGCTTGAGGTCACAGTTACTAACGAATCATAACTTAATATTAGGTTCCTGAAAACAAGGACTAAGGGAGTAAAATCACATATTGTTTTAATCTCCTGCCTTAAACAAAATTCATCTTCCACTAACTAATTTCTGCTAGTGAACATAAAAAATACATTTTAGAGCTGGAAATCCCTGTGTCCAGCCAAAAGTTCTCACACAGAAATCCAGGATCACTGGTCAGGATTTGAGTAGCCTATAAAACGCTCCAGAGGAGAAGCAGTATGAAGACAGAGGCAGGTCCTGGAGGGATGCATCTATAGCCATGGCATGCCAAGCAATGCCAGCAGCCACCAGAAACAGAGAAAAGAAATGGGATGGAACTAGCCCTCTCAACACTTTGCATTTGGACAACTGGGCTTTGGAATTGTGAAAAACAAATTGTTGTTTTAAGCCACCACAGTTATGGTAATTTGTTATGGCTGCCCTAGGAAACTAGTAAAGAAGCTGGTATTAGTTTGGTGGCTTTAATTTACTACTAATCCATTTAGTCAATGAGGTGGAAATGCTGTCACAAGAGTTGGGCATGGCGGTACACGCTTGTAATCCCAGTACTTGGGAGGCTGAGACAGGAGTATAGCAGGTTTATGGCCAGCCTCAGCAGCTTAGTGAGACCCTGTTTCAAACTAAAAAATTAAAATAGGTCTAGGAGTGTAGCTCAGAGGTAGAATGTCCCTAAGTTCAATCCACAGTATGATACACACACACACACACACACACACACACACACACACACACACACACAAAGCTATCATAAGGGCCACTAGGACCTTGTGACTCAATACTAGTATAGGGTCCAAACCAAGAGTATAAAACTTTTTTTTTCAACTTTGAACTGATCAGACTCCACCCAAATATTGTGTCCACTTCTGGGAACCACTCGTGCAGGCCAGCAGAGATGGGCCAGGGCCGCAAAGGGCTCAAGTAGGTCAAAGCCACTTCACTGGAGGAACTAGAGCTGTATGGCCTGGGAAGACTTGGGGCACACGACTGCCTTCTTCATCTCTGAAGAACTATCAAGAAGTAGAATGAGCCGGGCGTGGTGGCACACGCTTGTAATCCCAGCATTTGGGAGGCTGAGACCGGAGGATCCGGGTTCGCGGCCAGCCTCAGCTACCTAGTGTACTCCGTAACTTAGTGAGACTTGGTTTCAAAATAAAGAATAAAAACTAGGGCTGGGGGTGTAGCTCGGAGGTAGAATGCCCCTGAGTTCAATCCCCAGTACCGCAAAAAAAAAAAAAAAGAAGTAGAATGATTTATTCCCTGGGGTCCGAGATGACTGAACTAGAATCAGTGGGTAGAGTCATAGGGAGACATATTTTTCAAAGCACTGAGTGTCAACGATGTCACAGAGTGGCCTCTGACCATCACACTGGCTGATATCTCCTACTGGTGAAAGTTTTCAAGCCCAGGACAAAATCCACCCAGCAAGGATGTTGGTAATGTAAGAAGCCAAACCCTGAGTTCGTAATCTGTGGAGACAGCCACGCGCTCCACTCCAGCACTGTGACCTACGAGTCCATGAAGCACACCTGTTGGATAACCACATGAGTCAAGAGAAGTCTGAAACGCATGAGTAAGATGCAGAGATCCAGAGCGTGGAGAGATACCTGTGGAGGGAAAGTAGAACCAAGGCCCCGTGTAGAGTCCAGGCTGAGAACCTATGGCCAGCTCCCTGGCAGCAAGAGCAAGTGGCCTCAGCTCCACTGGGGAGGCTTTAGGCCCTTTCTCACAGGAAGCTTATACTATGTCAAGCTCTCTTATTTATTTTTAAAAATAAACAACATTTATTCCTAATAGTTCTGAAGACTGGGAAGTCCACTTCCCAGTGTCTATGAGGGCACATTCACCACAGATGGCAGCTTCTTGCTACTTCCTCACAAGGTGGAAGGGGCAAACAAGCTCCCTGGAGGCTCTTGTACAGGGATATCAACCCCGTTCATGAGGGCTCTGCCCTTCAAGTTTTCTCTTCTAGATACACAGCTTTAATATTCCAGAATGGCTGGAATTCATTAAGATACCACTGGAACAATAAGAAAAGTAAGTTACCATGTCCTGAACACCTTCCATTGATGGTGTTCAAGATGTTTGTAGGTATTGTCTCTAAAGGTCACTTCAACATACTGAGGTTTTATTGTCTTAGAGAACTGAAGCATAAGAGAGGTTAAATCATTTACCCAAGGATATGCACTTTAGAAAGATTAAGGATTCCCCATTTGAATCCAAGTCCAGAGCATCAGGATGTCTCCTCTGTGCCCTACTGAAGGACTGAGGGCACTTAAAATTGTTCAAGGTAGCTGGGCGTGGTGATTCGCAACTATAATCCCAGTACTCAGGAGACTGAGACAGGAGGATCAAAGGTTCAAGGTTAGCCTCAGCAATCTAGGGAGACCCTATTTCAAAACAAAAAAATAAAAAGGGCTGGGGGTGTAGCCTGGAGGTAGAGAAAGTCCCTGGATTCAATCCCTAGTACCACCAAAAAAAAAAAATTGTTCAAGATAAATATGAGAGGCAAGAAAGAAACAGGTAATGTTCCCTCTCAGCCTATCACCTCACCTGTAAAATAGGAAGAGGTGAGAAATGAACTCAGGAAGCGCTTCCATCCTGATGACCTAGTGCTGCCCTACCATTAAATGTCACCAAGATTCTTTTTTTCCCAGCGTCACTCTACACTATTGTGGCACAGAGGCAGTAACTCTCCAGAACTCACAAGGAGGACACTGCAGGAGTAACTCTTCCCATGCTGCCTCGAGGTCAGTGCAGTAATGGAAAGAGGAAACCAGGAACAGCATAAAGCTGGCTGCATGCGCTCACTCTCAGGTGTGTGGTGCACAGTGACCCACATAAAGCCTGACCTTTAGCACTTCCCTCCATCAACTGGAGCTGTGCTGTGAAGTATCAGCAGGCAGATCTAGGGGCTAGCTGTGCCCAGAGCCCAGGGGACATCCATGAGGAATTAAAGCACAGGGTCTTTGTTTGGAAGAGATAGTTATCCAGAGTATGAGAGGTAAAGCTGCCCAGCCACATTCCAGTGGGAGGGGCCTCAAGCTGCTGTCCCCAGTCAGGGTCCCAGCCTTCAACCCACCTGCTCAGGACCTCTGCTTGACAAAGCCTCTTATTTCCCAACTGTCTTCCATAAGGGTCTTCTAGCAAAGGTACCAGCAGAGCCTAGGGACTCTGGAGGGCCAACGGCTGGGGGTGGGGGTGGGGGTTGCCAAGGGCCTGAGGGAGTTTTTTCCCCCAGCTCAGCATACCTGCAGGACCCTGGAAAGAAGCACTATCCCATACTCCATGCTGAGGGGATGTCCAGTCAGGAAGAAGCTCCCTGCCTACCTCACTTCTAGAAAATAGCAAAATGGGATGATTCTGGAAACTCCCACCCAAACCAGTTTCCTCTCCAATTTCCTAGTGATGACCATTCAGGAAAGGAGTCCCAGCTCGAGGAACATGGCAGGAAAAAGGCGCCTGACCCACAGAACCCCAAGTACCAGGAGTTTCCAGCGAGTACACCACGCACGAAGCCTCGGAATATCCTCGCAGCCCTTTCTGGCTTTACACCGGGGTTTCTTTTTCCTTTTTGTTTTCTTTAAGGTGAGGGGTAAAGCATGACCAGAGAGGGAGGGCAAGTGAGAGGCATCAGTGACAGTGGGAAAAGAGTGAATCTGGAGCCAGAACTGACTTCCAACTACACTCCCGCCATAACAGCAGTGCAAACCATGCAGAATACCTTCTAAATGGTGCCTGACATCAAGGAGGTGAGCCATGGGATGCATGTTCTTGTTGGGGTCCCTTCTCCCTAAAGAAAACCTTCTAGCTCCCCACATCCCTGACGGAGGGCCCACTATGACCATGTGCCAGACTTCTTCTGCAGATATCCAAAACTAGGAGGGGGTAGTGGATATAGAACCAAATAAGATCCATAAGAGTTGCAGTGAGTATATTATATTATATTATACTAATTATGTTATGTTATATATTATATATCATATTGTATTCCAGGCTCTGTGAAGACATTAGTTTATACCTTATTAAAATAGTAGGAGGTAGGTGTTATTACCTCCATTTTACAGATGGGGAAACTGATGATCAAAAACCATTAAGGGATTTCTGTAAGAATACATAGCAGATAGGGGAGAGCCAGAAGTCAAGCCTAGGTCCTTCGACTGCCGAGTTGGGATCAGAGGCTGAAATAGTCCCTGTGAAGACATGACAAAACTGATTCCTTACATTTTCAAGATAAGAAGGAAACTCTGGTAAAGGGCAAGAACTTAACCGAGGTTATTATTAGGTTCTCTACCTTCTGAAAATAAATCCCCAGCCCTTTGCATGCCTGTCTGGAAGTCCCAGCACTCTGGCTTGGGTACTGGCTGGAAATCTGCAGGTTAGATCCCAGAATTTGCTGGTGATCGTTAACCAGGGCTCCTACCTTTGAAGGTCATGTAAAGAAACAGCAATGCTAAGCACCCTTGACTGCACCCCTACCCCTCCCGTGCACCTCCTAATTTGGAGGCAGCTGCACATCACTGACTCTGAATCACACATTTAAACTGCTTTTCCAGATCCAGACACAACTCTCTAGCGTCAAACTGTGTCAGCGGGGAGGCATGCAGACTGCAGAGACAGCGCCCAGTGCATTGCTTCTTCTGCTAGCGATGGTATCTGATGCATATTAAACGCCTCCCTGCAATCCCTCCAATGCCTGCTAATCAGTGAACCAAGAATGCAGAGGGCACCAAGGAAAAATCTGCCATTGTACAGGGAAAAAGCAAATTGCTAGAGGCCTCCTTACTAATACACAAAGGGGAGGTGGTGATAGTATCAGGCCAGTCATCGAGACACTTGGACCCACTGGCCACAAAGCAAGACAATAAAAGAGCCCTCAACTAAAATGGGCAAAATCATCTCCATATCCTCTGTCCCCAGCCTCATTTGGCTGTCTGAGCCAAGGAGAGAATTTGCCAAAACCGTTTAGAAGAGAAACTTGTGCTGGGCACCGTGGTCTCTACCTGTAGTCCCAGCTATTCAGGAAGGAGGCTGAGCCAGGAGTATACTCAAGCCTAAGAGTTTGAAGCCAGCCTGGAAAACACTGTGAGATCTCATTCCACAAAACAAAACAAAATAATAAAATAAAAGAGAAATATGGAAGAAATCATTTACTTTTGCTGAGCCCATTAAATAGTCCTACAATATTATCAGTCCTCCCTGGCTCACAGGATCAAACAAGATCCATGATGGTCCCCGAGGTTCTGCTATCCGTGTGCCTTTCATGCTGGTCTCTTCCCTGGAAACGCTCCTGCCCTGCCGTGGTTAGGACTCTTAAAGCTGTCTCTTAGGTGCTGTCTACTTCTCGGGCCTGGATCCCAACCTCCAACTGCCTCCAGGGCAGTTCTACTACTGTGTCCTCTAGACACCATTACCTCCACGTATTCCAGGACAGAATATATCAAGCTGTATTTCCTACCCTTCCCAAACTGTTGCTCCTCTTCTGTTCCCCGTTTTGGTGAAAGTCACCATTTAGTGGTTTTCAACCAGAGGCATTTGGAAAAATGGCAGTGACATTTTTGTTATCACAACAACTGGAGACAGGCAACACTAAAAATGGGCAGGAGGCCCAGTGTGTAAACGACACGGTCGTGCACAGTGCAAATCTGGCAATAGTAATACCCATTAGAAATGTTGGAAGTCAGCCTACATCTTTCCCTGTTCCCCGTCAGTCTTCAAGACCAGTCAACTCTACCTCCCACATCCCTGGTTCAGCCTATCTTCACCATTCCTACAGCCACACAGGGATGACCGAGCTGGTCTCTAAGGTCATCATGCTTTCTCTGCACACACACTCGCCCACCTACCCACCCATTCCCAATTCACGCTCTATGGTCTTCCACACAGCTACCTGTAAGAGCTCTCAAAACCTACAAATTGTGCCACTCCTTGCCTTAAAATCATCCCCTATGCTTCTGGAGAGAGGCTGAAGCTCAGCATGACCAGCAATGCCCTTGATCTGTTCCCTGACTCCTGGCTCAGTGCTCCCACATGGGCAGCCAGGCTCCAGTGGTGCTTTGGTATCTCTGCACACATTATTCCTTTTCCTCAAAGTCTGGGTCCCTATTTCTTTGGCTAACTCCTATTTGTCCTTTAAGACAGGACACCTCCTTCTAGATGCCTCCTTCTAGGCTGAGTCAAGGGCTTGCTTGTGCACACTGCACTCACAATGTTTATGGCCCATTCTGATCACTGCTGTCGTGGTTGCCCTGCCACTGGCAAATCAGAGCCTTGTATACAATAGGAGCTTAATGAATAGCCAATTAATTAGAATTTACAGCTTAGAAAGCACTGGCAGCTGACAAGTCCTCAGCTCATGGGATACACTGACCTGAAAAGGCGTTTACTACCGTCATTACCACTTTATGAAAGAGATTAAGTCTTTATCTGGCCCAGGTTAAAAATTACTCGCAGTGAAGGAGCTAAGACTTGAATCTGGCTCTCTCATGGCAAGTTCTTTACTCTGTCACCATGCCAATCTACATGAACGGTTACAGAACACCCAGGTGGCAGTGGGAGATGTCATCTCCTGTCTTCCTCAGACCTCACCTGCAGGCAGAGCTCTGGAAAATCCATCACATCACCCAGCTGCACCACACCAATCCTGCCTCGTTCCCCTTCCTACACCCCAGTTATGCTGTGTAGAAGCCCCAAGGCCAGCCAAAAAGCCTGGCTTTGCTGTTGAAAATGGCCATACCCTGCCAGCATGCTGCAGGATGGCTCCAGTACTCTGGCTGGGTGTAGGGAGGGCTAGACAGACTGGTGGAGATAAGTGGCAGCATCAAAGTTACCACAAATTAAGTACCCACTGCTGCAAATGGGCCACCCCACAGAGAAGGTGTATCAGGCAAGATTTCTGAGAGCCTGCAAGAGGAGGGGCCTTGGGGGGGGGGGGATGACAGCAATCTGTCCCGCTGTGCCACGCCAAAGCCTGGTAGTTCCTAATTACTTTCTGAGAGTTTTCATGAGCACCTCACATATGCCTCTTTGCGTCAGGAACACAAAGCAATTAGAAATGGGGCTTCAGACTTTATGGCTATAACTGTGACTGCAGTGGAGAATGTTCCCTCACGCACACACGCATTTGGCTCAAATGTGAATTTAAAAGGCGATTAAGGAAATATGCAGTTTAGTACTGCAAGCTTCTCGGGGAGTAAGCAAAATGATAAACACTATTGCAGGGCTCTGGATGGCAATCGCTACCCACTTCCAAGATGTATTCAGCATCACCATGACAACCACCGAAGGGCTTCCTTCCTCCCTGGCAAAGACAATAGAAATTTTAATTAAGGCCATTCATTTTTTTCTGACTGATGGAAGAAAACATCCACAAAATGTTACTCAGAAATATATGACCAGGAACACCTTGAGAATTCAAAAATGTTTTTGCTGATTTCCGTGGAGTCACATGATTTGTCACTACATCTAAAAAGCCCACTTTCCAGCTCTCCCAAAGACTCAAATTTTATAGATCTCATAAATTCAGACATGTCTGGATCTTTTATCAAACATTATAAAACTAGGTAAACATTCCAATTTAATTTTCTGACTGTGATTGAGAATAGGATTTTTGTCATTTTTTATTTCAGACATAAAATTCCAAAGGTCTGGTACATTTTCATAAAGTACTTTCAAAAACTACTTTTTTAATCATCTGGGACAGCCCAAGATGATTAGACTGAGTGTTCAGTGGCTTTTGAACAGGAGTAGATCAGGGGTGTGTGTGTGTGTGTGTGTGTGTGTGTGTGTGTGTGTGTGTGTACGTGTGTGTGCGTGTGTGTGTGCTCGCACTCGTGCGTGGGCGCCATTGGGGATTGAACCCAGAAGCATTTCACCTCTGAGCTATACCCCCAGCCCTATTTTACTTTTTATATTGAAGCAGAACCTCACTAAGTTGCTGAGAGTCTTGCTAAATTGCTGAGGCTGGCTTTGAATCTAAGATCCTCCTGTCTCAGCATCCCAAGTACTGCATTTACAGGAGTGCACCACCATGCCTGGCTGTAAATCTAGATTTGGATACTTGCATTACACCCATGTGTGAACTTGGGCTGATTGCTTAATTTCTCTGAGATTTTGTTCCTTTCTCTGAAGGACAGATATAGTAATGCCTACTTTGGTGTATTTCAGGGAGAGAGGCAATGATGACTATGACACACCAGCACTTTGCCTGGTAGATAGGGAGCCACTGATAATAGCAGCAAGTATTATTATTACTCTGCCTTAGTTTGCCTTGAAAGAATAAGGAAGACCCTATCCACTCTTTCTAGGAAATGTCTCCAGCATGTGTTGGCTGCCATCCTTTCTCATAATCCTAAACCCCGGCTGTTGTTATCTCTTACCTGGACTTCCCAAAAGCCTCCTAATTGGCTGCCTTGCTTCCAGACTCTGCTCTATCTAGTTCACGGTCCTTATGACCATGCAGCTGATGACAGTCTAGCATCCAGACCTACACCGGTCACTCTGCTCTGTGTGGACCTCCAACAGGACTTTCATGGGGGAAAAGAGGACTTTGTTGAAAAACATTTTTTTTTTTTTTTTTTTTTTTTGCGGTACTAGGGATTGAACTCAGGGGCATTCTACCTCCGAGCTACACCTCCAGCCCTATTTTTTATTCTTTATTTTGAAATCGGGTCTCACTAAGTTGCAGAGTGCCTCACTAGGTAGCTGAGGTTGGCCGCGAACCCGGATCCTCCGGTCTCAGCCTCCCGAATGCTGGGATTACAAGCGTGCGCCACCACGCCCGGCACTGAAAAACATTTTGAAAGGCTTTAAATGAGCAGAAAGCTAGGAAACACCAGTGTTGTAAAGATGATGATTCTTCTCTATATTTCTATAAATTCAATGCAAAACCAATTATAATGTCTTAAGAGTTTTTTATGAATCTCTGTAAACTGATCTTGAAGTGTAAATGAAAAAGCAAGAATAGCCAGGGACATTTTCATTACTGCAAAAATTTCTACTGGACAGTCATTCTATAGTACAAAAAAAAATTTTTTTGATGTCCAGTGAGCTTTACATTAAGGAAATGTGTTCAGTATGGACTAAAATTTAGCATAAGATAAACAGTGGGTGGAGAGACAATATTTTCATAAAATTGCAACAAGTGTCCTCTGATTGGAAACAGAGAAAGCTAGGTAATTTCCTCTTCCAACCTAGTATAACCACCAGTCCAGGAATGGGAAGGCAAAGAAGAAAAGCAGATTGGGAAAGAGGTAATAATCTCTGTCAAAGGCCTCAGGCACCAAGCTATTTGCTTTCTATGTGATTTGCACCTAATATTCATCACAAGTATGTAAAGCAGATAGCATGATTTCTATGAAAGATTAGGAAAACCTTACGAAGTGTAAGTGGCCTGGCACAGTGACACAGGCCTGTAATACCAGTACTTGGGAGGCTTGGGACTAAAGGATCATAGATTTGAGGCCAACCTCAGCAACTTAGTGAGACCCTCAGCAACTCAGCAACACCCTGTTTCAAAATAACAAACAAAAAGGGCTGGGAGTGTAGCTCAGAGTTAGAATGCCCCTAGGTTCAATCTCCAGCACCAAAGTGGTGGGGAGGGGCCAGGGGGGGTAAGTGATTTGCCCCAAGGCAAAGAGCCAGTGAAAGAGGTAAGAGCAGAAGCTGAACCTGCCCTTCTGGGGTTTCTCTTTCTGACATACTTGTGAGCTACTCCAGACCTGTTCTTAGGGGTCCCAGGTGGCAAGTGGAAGGAAGAAAGACCTGGTGCCAGGGGTGTGCAGGCAAGTGTTGGCAGCTCAGTGGGGTGAAGGGTGGGAAACACGCACCGAGTAGAGCTGCTCCTCCCCTAAGTCACCTCACCCTTTACTTAGGAAAGCATCAGCACCTTACTTTCAGATAAACACGTGCACACAGTAAGTTTAAAGGCCAAAAAGCCCTAGAGTGCTCGGCCTTTCAGCCGGAGAAAACCAGGTCATGCTCCAAGTTGCCAACTTAGCGCGTAATGGGAAAAGAACTCTCCACATCTAAGCTCCTCATGGGTTGTAAATCCTCGGCGTCATTCTGATTGTATGACAGCAAATCCTGCCCTCAGACATACAGTTGAATCTCAATAAACTTTACTTTGTTGATCCATGAATCCTGTTTAAAAAACATACCCAAAGTCTAGTCTGCCCTTAGCAAGAGTGGAAAGGAGGGGGCTACAGTGACTTCTCATTTTGTTGAGGCTTTGCAACTTTCATGAGGTGTTTTCCTAGGTTACAAGTAGACTATGAAACTCTGGCATAACCCATTATACAATGAAATGAGACAAATTATCTAAGTACGCAAACACTCTGTTACATTTCTTCCTTCCAACTTGACCTAACTATTCATGCCTCTCCTCCCACTACACACACACACACACACACACACACACACACACACACACACACACACACGACTAGCTTTTCCTTGTAAACAAAGTTGCACAAAATTACAAAATGTAGGGATCATTAATAACTTGGTGGTCTTTGGGCCAGACTCAAAGGGCACTGGAGAAATGAGAGGACAGGGGCAGAGGTGTCAGAAGAATGGCTACATACCGACATGGACAAATACCCTTCAGACTTACTTGCTCCACAAAAGAAACAATTTTCCTAGAACAGAAATTCTCAAAGTAGTTCAAGTGACACAACAAATGAGAAACACATGTTGTTCTTTCTGCATAACCCAATGGAATACATGTTGCATGATAAAGCTTATTTTGTTATTCCCTACTTACAAAAAGTAATAAACATCCCTTAAAGAAAAATAGGAGATGGGTGTGGTGGTGTATGCCTGTAATCCCAGTACTTGGGAGGCTGAGACAGGAGGATCACAGGTTCTAGGACAACCTCAGCAAGTAGTGAGACTCTCAACAACCTAGCAAGACATTGTTTCAAAATAAAATAGGCCTGGGGACGTAGCTCGGAGGTAGAATGTCCCTAGGTTCGATCTCCAGTACCAGCAAAAAATAAAAGGCGGGGGGCGGGGAGGGGAGGAATCACCTCTAAGTCTACCAACCAGACAATCAACTGGGAACTATTTAATTTTTCCAGTGGAGTCTAATAAGGGCAAACCAAAGTCAAAAGTTTAAGAAAATTGTGTGGAGTTTACCCACTTTCCTTCCACTATTAGCAATTCATTTATTTGGGTATGCATGATCCTTCCTGGCATGTCCTTTTGGAGGGGAGAGTGGGGAACTTGGTAACAGTTTTACTGAGATATAGTTTGCATATCAAATAATTTAAAATATACAGTGCAATGGCTTTTACTATATTTAGAGTTGTATAACCCCCAATGGATTTTAGAACATTTTATTATCCTCAAAAGAAGCCCCTAGCTGAATGCAGTGGTGCATGCATGTGATCCCAGCTACTTAGGAGGCCGAGGCAGGAGGATTCCAAGTTTGAGGCCAGCCTTGGCAACTTAGTGAGACCCTGTTTCAAACTAAAACTAAAAGGGGGGGAGGATTAGCTCAGTGAAAGAGTGCTTGCCTAGCTTGCACAAGGTCCTAGGGGGTGGGAGGAGGCCCTCACACTTCTAGCCATCACCTCCTTCACTCCAGCCCTACTCGACCGCTAATCTACTTTCTATCTCCATACATTTTCCTATTCTGTACATTGCATTATAATAGGATTGTATACTCTGTCATCTTTTGTGACTGGCTTCTTTTGCTTAGCAACATGTTTTCAAGGTACATCCTTATTGTGGCATTGTTATACTTCATTCCTGTTTAGTGCCAGATAATACTCCACTGTGTGGTTATACCACATTTCATTTATCTACTCATCAGTTGATGGACATCTGGATTATATCCGCCTTTAGGATAATCTGAATATTTCTGCTATGAACGTGTGTGTGTGTGTGTGTTTCCATCTCTCTTTTTGGTATATACCAAGGAGTAGAATCCATGAGTCATATGATAACTCCACACTTGAAAGTTTTGAGGACCTGCTGACTAGTTTCTAAAGTGGAGCCACCATTTTACACCTCTCCCGGCAGTGTATTGGTGTTCCAATTTCTCCACATTCTTACTAGCACTTGCTGATTATCTGTCTTCTTGGATGTAGGAGTCCCTCCCCTATCTAAGGTTTCGCTTTCTATTATTTCAGTTACCCACTCCCAACCATGGCCCAAATATGCTAAATGGAAAATTCCAAGACTAAACAATTCCTAAATTTTAAGTTGCTTTCTGTTCTGAGGAGCATGATGAGATCTTGCGAGGCCTACTCCATCCCACCCAGGATGTGAATCATCCCTTTGCTCAGCATGCCCACAGTGACACGCTATCTACCCACTGGTCACTAAGTAGCCATCTTGGTTATCAGATTGACTGTCATGGTATCCCAGTGCTTATGTTAAGTAACCCATATTCTACTTAATAACAGCCCCAAAGAGTAAGAGTAGTGATGTGAAGGAGGCACCCACGCATAAAACACAGAAGGACAGATGAACTCTGGCAATACTACAGGTCATATGGGAAAAAACACAATAGACCAGGCTTATTACTCTCTGTGTTTCAGTATCTCCTGGAGCACTGGAACATATACCTGAAGATAAGAGGGACTGCTGGATAGGCATCCTGTGTGTGAAGTAGACTCATCATGGTGTTTGTTTGTGGTACTAGGGATTGAACCCAGGGGCATTCTACCTCCAAAATACACCTCCAGCCCTTATCTATCTATCATCTATTATTTCTTTGTTGTCTCGCTAGGTTGCTAAGAGTCTTGCTAAATTGCTGAGGCTGGTCTTGAACCTGCAATTGTCCTGTCTCTGCCTCCCAAGTACTGGGATTACAGGCATGCACCACCATGCAGGACTCATTGTGGCTTTAATTTGCATTTCCTTGCTGGTGAATGATATTGAGCATCTTTCCATGTACTATCAGTCACCTGTGTACCTTGTTTGGCCCAGCTTTTGTTTTAAACTGCAAGTACCTCTGCCCAGGGGCTCTACATGAATTAGAATGTTATTTATTTGAATTGTCCTGGGCAAGTCACTTAACTTTTATTACCTTCAAGTTCCTTATCTGTAATATGCAGATAATAATACTGACTATTAGAGGGTGTGAGAACTGAGATAAGGCATGGAAAGGGCTTAACACAGAGCTGGGCACACAGCAATTGGTTAGTACATAGCACGTATTAAAAACAGACGTGATGATGAACACTGCATCATCTGTGATTAATGCTTTATAATCCATGGATTCTCTGAAAGAGTTCTTGCCATACAGGGAGAGGCCAAGATCTCTGATGGAGAAGTTGGGAGCAGAGGTCTGAGAGAGTTCAAAAGGAGGGGGGAAAAAAAGGAAAGAAAGCTGTTGTTAGTGTCTCATTTCACAGACTCATCTTAGTTGTCATTGTGAAAAATCAGCCTACATCCTGCTCCTCTACTTGTCTAACAGTGAGATAAATACCGAATTCACTGTATTAAACCCCTTTCTGTCTAGAATAGCTAGAGTAGGTCGCGTCTGCCATTGAACCCTGCCTGAAACATGAAAGAGGCTGGTTTTAGTCAAGGCCTATTACCCCAACCTAGACATGGCAGGAAGCACCGTGTCAGGTGATCAACAACCCAAGTGAACCTACTGGGATGAACAGATGAGCAAGTAGAATGCATCCATGGACAGACGCAGTGTGTTTAGGATGTATGCTCAGGTATGTGAATGAGGAGCCCCTTCCCCACAGGGTCCTGGAAAAGGCTGAGATGCTGCTGAGTTTCTCCCTGACCCTTCATAATCCATCATCATGGCACAGATGTTTAAATTAGAATATTTTTCATTTCTTTGTAGCCAACACTCAGGGATTATGGATTCTACAGTATGCTGTTTTCCTTTATTTATTTATTTAAGTCATGAGTGAAGAGGTAAAAAAAAGGCCTCCACTTATGTTTCTTGGCATATAAATAGCTCACAGCAGAAAGAAAAGGGGAGTCAATGGTTCCAAATTCAAAATAAAGACAGGCTGTTCTGACAAGGTCCAAATTATAGAGCACTCCAGGTAGAAATAGAGACACTTTTCAGAGAAATTCTGTTTTCCACCTTCTATTCCCAAGGAGAGAGTCAAGCCAAGAAAACTCTTCTAAGCCTCCCACAAATTGACTTAGTTCCAGCAGCCATTTATTTGAGCAACACACACAGTCAGGCAGCAAACAGTCCTTTAGGCTTCCGTCCTTCTCCCCATGTTCCATTCCTTCAGAGACTGGAAAGGTATTGCTGCCGCTTGATTCTTCAACAAGGCACAAAGACAGAGCAGGCTCTACATACTGCTGTCCAATTTTGCAAATGACTATCGACCCCTGGTATTTTTCATAGCTGAAATTACAGAATCTTCTCCTAAATCTTGAAGTTGTCAGAGTATGACAGATTTGGATTTTGTAATTCATTTTGGGGGTCCCTCTTGACAGGCCTTCATTGCCTTAAAACAGTCTTCATTCTTTCATGTTATCATTTATTGAAATCCCTTACAGAACATTCCTTCATTCATGTCCCCTCGTTCACTGGGCACAAGCAAATGCTAAGTGCCTGCTGTGTACGCATCACTGGGAACACAGTGTCTCTATGCTCCACCATGATTTTTTCTTTCAGGGTTAGCATTTCTATATGTTGATTCCTAAGCTGTTCATGATGGCATTGTTTTTACAGTGAAAAACTGGAAATTACATAATTGTCATCAGGGAAGGGCTAACCAAAATAATGATGTTTCAACTTGAGAGAGCACTTAAGCACTCTAAGAACAAAGTCTAAGCTGGGGGTAGTGGTAGCAGTAGTAGTCCAACTAACTACTTGGGAGATTGAGGTTGGGAGGATCACTTAGGCCCTGGTTCCAGTGCAGCCTGGGCAACACTATCTCAAAAAAAAAAAAAAAGTCTTTAAAAAAAAAAAAAAACTAAGCTCAACAAATGTTTATGTAATGAAAACCAGGAAAGATCTACAATTTTTATAAAATGTAACCTCAACTATGTATGTTTATAAAATGTAAGAAATGAAGAATGGATTAAAATAGTTCAGAATGTTAATTCTAAGATTATTGATAGTATTTCTTCCACATACTTCTCCGAATATTCCTGCTCGTTTGTGGAAATTTTAAAAAATAGAGAAAAGCATAAAAATAAAAATCACCTGTAATATATGTCACCACTGTTAGTAATTCAGCATTTTGTCACCGATTAATTATTGAGGAATAAAAAATTGTGAATATATTTTGCTCATATTGCCTGTAAAATTTTAAAAACCTTTAAAATGGGGAAGAATATAAAATGTTGTTTAGACATTTGAAGGTAATGCAATACTATCTTTTTTTTTTTTTTTTTTTTTTGCGGTACTGGGGATTGAACTCAGGGACATTCTACCTCCGAGCTACACCCCCAGCCCTATTTTTTATTCTTTATTTAGAAACCGGGTCTCACTAAGTTGCGAAGTGCCTCACTAGGTAGCTGAGGCTGGCCTCAAACCCAGATCCTCTGGTCTCAGCCTCCCGAATGCTGGGATTACAAGCGTGCGACACCACGCCCGGCTCGCAATAATACTATCTTAAAGAGTCAAAAACATTTGTACAATATGAGTACAAGTATGTTGTATAAAGACTTATTTCTTCCTGCTTTGCACCCTGTCAAATTGGTGCCATATTATGCATACCTACTTAAAGTAAATAACAATGATTCATCACCTCCTCAAAAACAAACAAACAAAAACCCCCAGAAGATACATTAAGGTGAAATGAATATGGATACTTTTTCCTCCTCTTTATCATCAACTTTTTTTTTGAGGGGGGATTGAACTAAGGAGCATTCTACCACTGAACTACACCCCTTGTCCTTTTTATCTTTTATTTTGAAACAGAGTCTTGCTAAATTATTCCACACTGGCCTCTCAATTACTGGGATTATAGGCGGGTGCCACCCTGCCCAGTTTATTATCCAACTTTTTTTTTTTTTTAGTACTGGGGATGGAACCCAGGGGCATTCTACCTCCAAGCTACACTACCAGCCCTATTTTTTATTCTTTATTTTGAAACAGGGTCTCACTAAATTATGGAGGGCCTCACTAAGTAGCTGAGGTTGGCTGCAAACTTGGATCCTCCTGTCTCAGCCTCCCAAGTACTGGGATTATGAGTGTGAGCCACCACACCAGGCTTATTATCCAACTTTTAATGTAATGTAGTTATATTACCTTCATCGTGAAAAAATAAATTTAAAAATTCTGTGCTTTCCTCAAGGTCACCATAGTCCAAAGAATCAACTAGACAATGTCCCTTTAAGCAATCTGAGTTCTCACCCCTACTGAGCTGTGCCCTCTCCAGGCTCCCTGCTTTGTCACAGAGCCCCAGGGAACAGCAGGATGGGTCCTCTGGTGTAAACACCTGCAGGCTGGAACCTGCAAGAACCCTCAGTCCCCAAGGGTACCTGTGAGCACATCCCCCAGAAGGGACAGGGAACAGAAACACACCCATACACGCTGTGGCCCTGCGAGGTGAAAGGCTGGGTGAGGAGGCCTTTGCAATCTCAGGGTAAGGGAGATGGGTTCAGTGGGGTTTTTCACCTGCCTCTGTAATTATCTCCCCAAAGGTTCTTCCCCAAGTTCCTACTCTCCCAGAATCTTGAGGGTGATGAACTAGGCACTGAGCTGGGTCAGGACCCAGGCAAACTCAAGGTTTACAAACACTTTCAGTATGAAGTGCTTCATTTATCTGAGGGAGGCATCACCTCTACTCTGTAGTAAGGAAAGTGAGGCTTATAAGATCTGTCCAACCAAATCCAGACCTTAGCAGGTAAAGGTTGTGCTTGCCCTGACAGCAGGCCTCTTGGTTCCTGGCACCAGAAGCAGCTCATCTTTCAGGTTCTTGGCACTGCTCAGGGAGCAGAGGGCAGCTTGGTAAGCTGGTGTCACCCAACTGGGACAGCCCTAGTGGTTCAAACCTGACTACTATGGACAGAATTGTGTCCCTTGTCAGAATTTGTATTTGAAGTCCTAACCCCCCAGAACTTCAGAATGTAACCATATTGGAAAATAAGCTCTTTGTACCTATAGTCCCAGCTATTCAAGAGGCTGAGGCAGGAGGATCTCAAGTTTGAGGCCAGCCTGGGTAACTCAGGGAGACTGCATCTCAAAAAAAGAAGAAGAACAAGAGGTGGAGAAGGAGGAGGAAGAGGAGAATAATAGTAATAATAATAATAATAATAATAATAATAATAATAATAATAATAATGAGGGCCCTAATCTAATATGGCTGGGGTCCTTATCTAGACACACAGAAGAGACCACGTGAAGACACGGGGGAAGGCAGCAGTCTTCAAGTTAAGGAAAGAAGTCTCTGAAGAAACCAAATCTAGCTGGATACAGTGGTACACACTAAAATCCCTATAATCCCAGCTACACAGGAGGCTGAGGCAGGAGGATTGCAAGTTCCAGGCCAGCTTGAGCAATTTAGTGAGACCCCATCCCAAAATAAAATTTAAAAGGGCTGGAAATATAGCTTAATGGTAGAGTGCTTGCCTAGCATGTGTGAGGAGGCCCTGGGTTCAATCCCCGGTATAGAGAAAGGAAGGAAACAAGAAAAGGAGGGAGGGAGGGAAGGAAGGAGGGAGGGAAGGAAGGAGGGAAGGAAGGAAGGAAGGAAGGAAGGAAGGAAGGAAGGAAGGAAGGAAGGAAATGAAACTGTCAGTACCTTGATCTCAGACTTCTAGCCCCCAGGCTGAAAAATGAATTTCTGTTGTTAAGTCACCCAATCTGTGGTATTCTAAAAGGCACTGACTTTAACAGGGAGTGGGGCCTGACAGGTGTACTGTAATCACCCGCACAGAGGTCAGTAGTGTGAGGACAGGAACAAGCTAATTTAGGCTTCATAAACTAGACAGATTTCATTTTCAGTTCTTCTACTGTGTGACCTTGGGTGTGTTATTCAACCTGTTTCTTCATTTACAAAATGGAGATAGTTACAGGGCCTTCGTGGTGGGGTGTTTGGGTGCACTGAATGAGCTGTGCATTGTGCCAAACACTTCACATGCATTGGCATATGGTAAACACTCAACAGTAGCAAGTATCAATTATACTAATAATTAATATTGGTAGTGATAAACATTGGAGCACATCGCAGGAGAGAAACTGCATGGCCAAGGAACAGTGTTCAAGGTTACTGGAGAAAAAACAAAACTAGCTTTGGATTCTCAGCCAGTTTTCTTTGGCAATATATTCATGCAGAAACCTTTCATTACCTTTCTGTTCATTGCCTTTCCTCTCAAGATGTTCTAAGAATCAGTGATAATCATGCATGTGCTATGTGTATTCTGGTAAAGTTCCATCCATAAATTACTGGGCAGAAAGAGATCATTTCGCAAGGAAATGAAGTGAAAGAAAGCAGTCATAGCACCCTGGCTACAGACAGGGACCTGCGCTCCCCCACCCACCACCTGGCAGCAGCCTGCACAGGCCTCAGCCAGATACCTCGAACACCTGGGACATCTCAGACACCTCGGATATGGTCTTTCTCTGGCTCAGTTTCCTCATCTCCGACTGAACTACTGCACTAGTTGAGTTATCTCCAAGTTTATCTGTGTGCATCTTTTTGCAGACTGATGCTTGCTTCTCTGCTTGAATTCGGGCCTCATGCACCAAGTACCTTGCTCCTCCAGGGTGTCATCAACAAGGGAAGAAAGGTGCTACCCATTTTGCTTTTCATAAAATATCTGACAGACCTTCAGAAACCTTGCCATAAAAAGAAACTGGCTCTTGTCAATCAGAGGTAATAATCCAACAACCAATCTTGCAGAGACAATGACCTAAAAGAGGTATGGCAATGGTCACCAAGAAGTGGAAGATTAAATTTAAGCAGAGAAAGGGGAAGATTAACTTTATGGGCAGAAAGATGAAAAGGGTAATATACTTGGCCAAATACAAGTCTATAATTGCTGTGCTGAGTTCTACACTTTCAAATTTGAGAAAATCTCAAGTGCTGGTAATTAGACCTGAATCTTATCATTATCACTTAATAGATGAGTAGTGTTTTGTAAACATTCCCACGTCTAAGGTATCACTTAATTCTCATTCACAACAAACATTTCTTTCTATCATAATCAGATAAGGAAAGGCACTGGAGAAGGTTAAGGACTTGCCCAAGACTACACAGCTTGAAAGCCTGGGGCTGGCCAGCAAACCCTGAGGTGGAGGTTGCAGCCAGTGGTCTTTCTAGGCTGATTTATACCTTCCCTCTGCAGGCCAAAACACAGATGAGAGCAGAGCATATATTTAGTGTGACTTCATTTATGTGTATAATCTGGCATATCAGCCAAGTCAGGAAGAAGCCAACTATGCAAATTTTAAGTGAAGTGCCCAAACATAAAAATAAATTTCATCAGATGCCATTAGAGAACATCCCTGAAACACAGCTTCTCCCTCAAAAGCAGTGGTCTCGATCAGAGGTAATCCCCACCTTCACCCCAGGGATATCTGGCAATGTCTAGAGACATTT
>PVLC010028086.1:0-21308 GCA_004027655.1 Graphiurus murinus
GGTACTGGGGATTGAACTCAGGGGCGTTCTACCTCCGAGCTACACCCCCAGCCCTATTTTTTATTCTTTATTTTGAAACTGAGTCTCACTAAGTTGCGGAGTGCCTCACTAGGTAGCTGAGGCTGGCCGCGAACCCGGATCCTCCGGTCTCAGCCTCCCGAATGCTGGGATTACAAGCGTGCGCCACCACGCCCGGCTGTAGAGTTTGTTTTTGAATCTGTGTGATCCTCCTGTCTCAGCCTCCCAAGTACTGGGATTATAGGCACCCAGAACAATTTTTTTTTTTTTAAATGGTACTGGGGATTGAGCCCAGGGGCATTCTACCTCTAAGCTATATCTCCAGTCCTATTTCACTTTTTATTTGGAAACAGGGTCTCCTTAAGTTGCTGAGGGTCTCAATATATTGCTGAGGCTGGCCTTGAACCTGCCATCCTCCTGTGTCAGCTACCCAAGTACTGGGATTATAAGTGTGCTGCCCTACCCAGCTAGATCATTTAGAATTTAAAACAGTGCAGCAAGAATGACCATTATCTCTGCATCACAGACTGGGAAATGGGACACAAGGTGAGGTAGTTTGCACAAGGTCGTACAGCCAGTAAGTGCTGGGGGCTGGGACTTGAAGCAACGCAGGCTGGATTCACTATTTCATGAGAGAGGGAGAACCTTCACCTGTCATTACTGATGGGGAGGGAAGCGGAAGGGGCGATACCTTCTGGGGGTCAAACACAGGAGCGTTGTCATTGGCATCGAGGATTTCCACTATCGCCACCGCCGTGGTGGTGGAGCCGTCTCCGTTCATGTCTGTAGCCTGGATGGTCAGTTTATACTCGGGGACTTTCTGGAGAAAAAGGAAGGAGGAGGGGAAGCTCAGACTTGAGGGGGGATAGAGGGGGCGGAGAATTCCTCTTTCTCTTTTGGTGCTAGGGATTGAACCTAGGGGCATTCAACCACTGAGCTACAGCCCTTTTTAATTTTGAAACAGGGTCTCACTAAGTGGCTGAGGGTCTAATTTCCTGAGGCTGGTCTTGAACCTGCAATCCTCCAGCCTCAGGTGTGCGCTACTGCACCAGGTTCACAGTGCTGTCTTGACTCCTTGACCCCACCAGAAAAGCACATCAGCAGGGTACAGCTGGGGAGAGGAGCCACAGTTACTAGCGCTTCCCCCTGGCCCATCCTGGGGAAGCCTGGCGCCGCCCCGCCCCGGGCTGCTCCACAGTGGGAGCTCTGAGCAGGCGTTTGGGCAGAGATAGTAATTAGGAAACAGAAGGCAACTCCGATATCCACAGAGCTCATTCCACTTTGTGGCACACGAGGGACGAATCTGAGCGACATGCACGCTCAGTGAGCCATTGAGCGAGGAAACGAGAAAGCCCAGAAAATACCAGACGTCTGCATTTTACAGCTGCCTCCTCGTCCTCAGAGGAGACTCAGCGAGACTGTTTGGCAGCAGGCCACCGGCCCCAGGGAGCTGTGGGACAGCAGCCTGCAAATATGGCTGCCACCATCCCAGCTGGCTCGGGGGCCCCACTCTGCCTTGACCTTGGGGACAGAGACTGGGGTTTCTGCGTAGACAGTGCTTGATCTAAGGTCACTGACCTCACGGTCCAGGCCGCTGGAGATGACGCTGATGGTGCCTGTGCTCCGGTGGATGGTGAACATGAGGTCCTGCGGGTCCTTCGGTTCTTGGCTGTGGATGCCGTAGGCGACCACCCCGTTGTAGGTGTTGATGGCGTCGTCCTCGTCCGTGGCTGTCACCTGCATCACAGGCGTGCCTAGAGCCGAGAAGGGGCGAGTGACCACCTTTCCCTCCCAGCTCCGACGTCCAGCCTCACCCACTTCTAGAACTCTGAGAGGTTCTGCCCTGCTCATCGGCCAGGTCACATCTTGTACTCTGTGGCAGAGTTCGCTATCTGGCGCTCATCCTCCATGCTCCTTTCTTAGGAAGGTGACCCGTGTTTTAGGCTGGGCACAGGACCCCCTGGAACAGACAGTTTCCCATCTCTCCCGCAGCTGGCTGTGACCCAGAATGTAAAATTTTTAGAGAGTGCTAGGGATTGAACCTAGGGCCTTCTACCTCTGAGATCTACCCCCAGACCTATTTTATGTTTTAGGTCTTGCTAAGTTGCTGAGGGCCTCACTACGTTGCTGAGGCTGGCTTTGAACCATGATCCTGTCTCAGTCTCCCAAGTACTGGGATCACAGGTATGCACCACCAAGCCTGGCTCTGAAAGTAACTTTTGATGAACGAGATATACAACTTTGGGGGAAATGTTTTTTACAAAATGGCTTATTCTTCCCACCTCTCCCCTCCTTTCTGATGTAATGACTGGGGCTCCAGCAGCCACGATAAGGTAACCTCAAGAATGAAGGCTGAAAGAGCAGAAGAACAACACAGAAGAAACCTAGGCCTTTAACCCTTAGAAGCACCATTCCAGCTGGGACTGACTGCCTCTAGACTTCCTACATAGAAGGAAGGAGAAAAAGAAAGGCTTCATCTTGCTTAAGACTGTTTTTCTTGTGGGAATTTCTGTTTTTGGCAGTCTAATCAACTCGCACTTCTCTGAAATTCTCCACTACTCAGAGAAGGAAGGAGAAACCCTCCCCCACCAGAGACTGACTTTGAGGTCATTAGCATGCATCAACTACAATGCTGGCAGTGCATGCGTGTGTAGAATAACACACACACACCTATTTCCCTCATCATCTGGTTCCTGCCACTTCACCCTCTTCTCCAGACTGGCCATTTCCTTGTGCTCTCCATAGCTACATTATTTTTGTGTGTGTGGTATTGGGGATGGAACAGGGGCCTTCTCCTCCGGGCTACATTCCCAGATCTATTTTATTTGGAAAAAGGGTCTAAGTTGCTGAGGCTGGCTTCGAACCTGCAATCCTCCTGTCTCAGCCTCCCAAGGACACTGGGATTACAAGTGTGGGCCACCGCACCCAGCTCCAGAGCCACGTTCTACCTTCTAGTCCTTGTTGCTTTCTGTGTGGCTGCCTTCACTGAGAGCTTCAGGTTACGTGCTCTACAGCACCTAGCAGTGTCTGCATGTTCTTTCTTTTCCTTTGGTGCTGGGATAGAGCTCAGGGCCTGGCACATTGGCATGTGCTAGCTACACCCCTTAGCTGCACATTATTTTTCTTTCTTTCTCATGTATTTATTTTTGTGGTATTGGGGATTGAGCCCAGGGGCATTCTATCTCTGAGCTATACCCCTAGCCCTATTTTATTTTTTATTTTTAAACAGGGTCTCACTAAGTTGCTGAGGGCCTCAAGATTCAAATCTCGGCCTTGGCAGCTCCCAAGTCAATGGATCCCAAACTTGGCTGATCAGCTGAAACTCCAGGGAAGTTTTCAAACGTACAGATTCCAGATCTCTGCTCCAGGATCGCTGTTGTTCAAGGGATCTTGGGAGGGAGTGGGAGAATCGGGACTTTTAAGAAGATCACAGGCGATCTGATGCACAGACAAGGAGATCAGAAGTGGGGAGGGCTTCCAGCGCCTGAGGGGCTGTGCTGGCTTCCAGATGGTTCCAGAAGGTGACAGAAAGCTAGAGCAGGGCCCAGAAAACCCACAGTAGTCCCCTCCCCCATCTCCTTACCAGGTAGCACGCCCTCCAAGACACTCCCTCTGAAGACATCCTGGGTGAATTTGGGTTTGTGGTCATTCTGGTCTGTCACGATGATGGAGATGTTCATAGGATCCTCCACCGAGGCCCCATTCTCTGACACGGCATGGCCAAAAAGCTGAAGACACAGTGGTCAAAGGTCAGCTGGTGCTACCCACCTACCAGGCACCGGCCCGACTTAAAAGCTTTTCTTTTTCTTTCTTTCTTTTTTTTTTTTTTGTACTGAGGATTGAACTCAGGGGCATTTTACCTCCAAGCTACACCCCCAGCTCTCTTTTTATGTTTGAGACAGGGTCTCACTAAGTAGCTGAAGAACCCTGTGATCCTTCTATCTCAGCCTCCCAAGTACTGGGATTGCAGGCATGTGCCACCATGCCTGGATGGGCCCTATTTATGATGGGGCGTTTCTGTTGGGTGCCAAAGACAACTCGCCTCATACTTGGCGATCTTCTCCCGGTCCAGTGGCTTGTTCACCAGCAACCAGCCTGTCTCCTTCTCTATGGTGAAGACGCCCTCAGGGGGGCTGTCTGCTCCGGGCCCTGTGATGCTGTAGAAAATCCTGGTTCCTCTGTCCTTATTAGATTTAAGCTGGAAGTAAAATAAAATGGCAGCTGATGAAGAGTCAAATACTTCACGATTGCAGTAAAGAATTCCTTGTGCAGATAGATGTAGGGAGGGACATGGGTTTCTTAGAATCCGCTTCCATGATGGGGACTTTGCTCTGTGGGCCCAAAAGTCAGCGGTCAGAGCATCAGGCCTTTGGATGGGGCACCTCAGCCACCAATGACTCCCAGGGGGAAGGCACAGTCATACCTGATTGAGCCTCTGGGGGAAGGGACCCTTGCCATTCTCAGGGACAGATATCGGCGGGACCACCCATTCTCGCTTGCGTCTTCGTAAGATGCGCTTGGATTGTGAGGTCTTCGATGTCTTCCCTTCCTACAAGGAGAGAAGACCCCTTCACCTGGGTGTTTAAAAGAGCTAACACTCCCAACAATTTCTCACTTAGAGGAGGTAAAGGTGAGGAGAGAGACCTGATGGGCTACCTTACAGGGAAACCTGGAAATAGCCTAAGTGTCCAATTATAGAGAAGTACCATACACTACAGTACACCTATGTGGTGGAATATTACACAGCTCTTAAAATGAGGATGCTATGTGCCGGCAGGGGAAGCTCTTTGACGCATATACTGTTAAATAAAAAGAATAAGATACAAACAGCTTAATATAACTTAGAATTTTATTTTAGTGGTACTGGTGGTTGAACTCAGGGGTATATTACTTCTGAGCTATAACCCTCAGTCCTGTTTATTTCTTTTTCTTTTCTTTTTTGCGGTACTGGGGATTGAACCCAGGGGCATTCTACCTTCAAGCTACACCCTCAACCCTATTTTTTATTCTTTTTTTTTTTTTGGTACTGAGGATTGAACTCAGAGGCAATCTACCTCCAAGCTATATCCCCAGCCTGATATTATTTCCTGTTTGGAAACAGTCTCAATAGGTTGCTGAAAGCCTCGCAAAGTTCCCGAGGTTGGATTTGAACCTGCTATCCTCCTATTTCAGCCTCCCAAGTACTGAAATTAAAGCTTTTTATTCTTTATTTTGTTTTTTTTTTTGCGGTACTGGGGATTGAACCCAGGGGCATTCTACCTCCGAGCTATACCCCCAGCCCTATTTTTTATTCTTTATTTTGAAACCAGGTCTCACTAAGTTGCAGAGTGCCTCACTAGATAGCTGAGGCTGGCCGCGAACCCGGATCCTCCGGTCTCAGCCTCCCGAATGCTGGGATTACAAGCGTGCGCCACCACGCCCGGCTTTATTCTTTATTTTGAAACAGGGTCTTACTAAGTTGCAAAGGGCCTAAGTAGCTGAGGCTGGCTATGAACCTGCGATCTTCCTATCTTAGCCTCCCAAGTATTGGGATTATAGGCATAAACCACCATACCCTGCCTTTTTTTTCCCCCTTGAAACAGGGTCTTGCTAAGTTATCACAACCTGCAATCCTCCTGTCTCGGCCTCCCAAGTACTGGTATCATAGGTGTGCACCACCGTGCCTGGCTTAATTTTTTTTTTTTTTTGCAGTACTGGGGATTGAACCCAAGGGTATTCTAACTCTGTTTTTTGGTTTTTTTTTTTTTTTTTTTTTTTTTTTTTTTGCGGTACTGGGGATTGAACTCGGGGCATTCTACCTCCAAGCTACACCCCCAGCCCTATTTTTTATTCTTTACTTTGAAAAACAGGGTCTCGCTAAGTTGTGGAGTGCCTCACTAGGTATCTGAGGCTGGCCTCGAACCCAGATCCTCCAGTCTCAGCCTCCGGAATGCTGGAATTACAAGCGTGGGCCACCACGCCCAGCTTATTCTAACTTTGAGCTATAACCCCAGCCCTATTTTTTTTTTTATTAATTTTGAAACAAGGTTTTACTAAGTTGCAGGATCTGAGGCTGGTCTCAAACCTGCAACCCTCCTGTCTTAGCCTCCGCAGTACTGGGATTACAAGTGTGCGCCACCATACCCGGCCTTAATTTTTTTAAATTATTTTTTAGCCAACGCTTACATATTGCTTAATATGTCCCAGGCACTATTCCACTCTTTGTTTAAAAAGAATAGGAAAATAAGGCCATATGCTCATATTTTCTTAATACACAGTCTGGGAGGATACATAAGAAACTAATAACAGTGGCTATCTATAGGCAGGGGACAGGCATACTGAAAATATATACTATACTATTAAATGAAAAAAGATACAGACAAATAGTATGTTAGCTTGTTAGCTTTTGCACGAAAGGAGGAAAAAAGCATATTTCTATGTCTGTATATACACAAAACATATAACCTATTTTTATTTTTATTTGCAGTACTGGAGATTGAACTCAGCAATACCTCCAGTCCTATTTTTTTATTCTTTATTTTGAAACAGGATCTCACTAAGTTGTGGAGTGCCTCACTAGGTAGCTGAGGTTGGCCGCGAACCCGGATCCTCCTGTCTCAGCCTCCCAAGTACTGGGATTACAAGGGTGCGCCACCACACACGGCTATATAACCTATCTAAATGTATATAACTTTCTCTCGCTCTCGCTCTCTCTCTCTCTTTTTTTTTTTTTTTGTGGTACGGGGGATTGAACTCGGGCATTCTACCTCCTAGCTACATCCCCAGACCTATATTTTATTCTTTATTTTGAAATAGGGTCCCACTAAGTTGTGGAGTTCCTCACTAAGTAGCTGAGGCTGACTGTGAAACCCGGATCCTCTGGTCTCAGCCTCCCAAGTACTGGGATTATAAGCGTGCGCCACCACACCTGGCTTTTTTTTTTTTTTTTAATTTTGAAGCAGGGTCTCCTCACTAAGTTGCTGAGGCTGGTCAAGAAAATGTGATTCTCCTATCTCAGCCTCCCAAGTACTGGGATTATAGATGTGTACCACCATGCCCACTATTTAAAAAAATTTTTTGAACCACTTGGCTGTATCAGCTATTCAAAAGAATTAGAAAAAACTAGAAGTGCATCCAAGCACCTGAGGTCCACCTTCCTAGAGGCTCATGGGATTGGTATTTCTGCATTGAAATGGCTTTCAGTCCAGATTAACCTGTGTGACACAGGACAGAAGGGAAAGGAAGCCAGAGAAGTGTCCCCCTGACTAAGGGCAGGAGTGTTCACAGCCAATGCAGCTCTACAAGGTTCTTGTCCTGGCTCTCTGGCGCCCCTACTGGACAGGCACAAACACTTCACTGCTTAGATTGGCCCTCAAGCTCACAGTGGGCAGCTGAGGGCCAAGGCCACCTCCTGTGAAGGGTTGACCCAGCTCACCAATGGCCACAGCAACCAAGCACTCTTGGCAAACAGCAATATGAGCAGGAGGAAGAAAAAGGAAGAGCATCTTCCTTTTGTCCCTCAGGTGGATGAGGTATTTTACCAGGATGGCTCCAGTGTCCAGCACAGGGAAGTCGTTATCAGTGCCATGCAAGTCCAACTCTTGCCCAGGGCAGCCGGCTGAAGCTACTGTGGGGAAGAGAGAAAGAAGGCATTAAAAAAGCAGGCTTGGGCTGGTGGTGTAGCTCAGGGGTAGAGTACTTGCCTAGCATGTGCAAGGCCCTCGGTTTGATCCCCAGTACCACAAAAATAAACAAAGAAGATAAAGGAATTTAAAAAGAAAAGAAAGAAAGGAGGTTTTTGGAAGTTATCCCAGGGGAAACAAGACCTGACAAAAGTCTACTGAATGGGGTCATACTGACTGGCAAGGTGAATAAAATATAAGTTTCGGCCAGAGTTTTCACACAAAGTCTCAAGAGCCAGGCGTGGTGGCACACGCTTGTAATCCCAGCATCGGGAGGCTAAGACTGGAGGATCTGGGTTCGCAGCCAGCCTCAGCTACCTAGTGAGGCACTCCGCAACTTAGTGAGACTCAGTTTCAAAATAAAGAATAAAAAATAGGGCTTGGGGGTATAGCTCGGAGGTAGAATGCCCCTGAGTTCAATCCCCAGTACCGCAAAAAAAAAAAAAAAAAAAAAAAAAAGTCTCAAGAGGCTAGAGGACCAAAATTTCAGACATTTTTGGTGACACATGCCCCAGGTAGCCTCATGAGACACAAGGATGACTCCAGATCAGAGCTAGAGGCAAACATTTTTTTGGAGGTCACAAGTCTACCTACACAAAATATGTAGCCTGTATCACTGGTGCCAAAAGATCACGCTGGACAACTTCTGTTTGTTTCATTTGTCATGCTCCTTCTGAATTCCCTGCACCCCTTCCCACCTCCCAACACACTCCTGTTAAGGCCACCCTCAAAACAAGCACTCAGGCCGGGCGTGGTGGCGCACCCTTGTAATCCCAGCATTCGGGAGGCTGAGACCAGAGGATCTGGGTTCGCGGCCAGCCTCAGCTACCTAGTGAGGCACTCTGCAACTTAGTGAGACTCGGTTTCAAAATAAAGAATAAAAAATAGGGCTGGGGGTATAGCTCGGAGGTAGAATGCCCCCGAATTCAATCCCCAGTACCGAAAAAAAACCCAAAAAAAAACAACAACAAAAAAAACCCAAGCATTCAGGAGCTGGGCAATGGTGCTGCACGCTTGTAATCCCAGCATTTGGGAGGCTGAGACCAGAGAATCCGGGTTCACGTTCAGTCTCAAACAAACAAACAAACAAACAAACAAACAAACAAACAAAAACAAGCAGCACTCAGAAGCCAGGTGTGGTGGTGCATGCTTGTAATCTCGGTACTTGGGAGTCTGAGACAGTAGGATCACAAGTTCGATGCCAGCCTTGGCAACTTAGCGAGGCCTCATTTCCAAGGAAGAAAGAAAATCTGAGCCAGGCATAGTGGCGCACACTTGTAATCCCAGCATTTGGGAGGCTAAGACCGGAGGATCTGGGTTCGCGGCCAGCCTCAGCTACCTAGTGAGGTACTCCACAACTTAGTGAGACCCTGTTTCAAAAATAAAGAATAAAAAATAGGGCTGGGGGTATAGCTTGGAGGTAGAATGCCCCTGGCTTCAATCCCCAGTACCACAAAAAAAAAAGAAAATAGGACTGGGAGTATAGCTTGGAGGTAGAATGCCTCTGGATTCAATCCCCAGTATAAATAAACAAACAAATAGTACTGGGGGTGTAGCTTGGAGGTAGAATAACCCTGATTTGAATACCCAGTACCAAACACACAAAATATGTTAGGGTAAGCTCTTCCAACTGACCTTTTTGGAAAGGCTGTTCTTTAGTTTTCAGATTCTTATTTTCAATTTGGTTTTAAAATCCCTCCTTTTTTCCTTTTTGCAGTACTGGAGATTGAACTCAGGGGCACTCCACTACTGAACTATAATTCCAGCCCTTTAAATTTTTTTTTTCTTTTGCGGTACTGGGGGTTGAACCTAGAGGCATTCGACCTCTGAGCTACACCCTCAGACCTATTTCTTTTTTATTATTCTTTATTTTGAAATACGGTCTCACTAAGTTGCAGAGGGCCTTATAAGTAGATGAGGCTGGCCGTGAACCTGCAATCCTCCTATCTCAGCCTCCCAAGTACTGGGATTACAAGTGTGCACAACCATGCCTGGCTTCTTTTAAAATTTTAAGATGGCCAGGCGTGGTGGTACACACCTGTAACCCCAGTACTTGGAAGGCTAAGACAGGAGGGTGGCAGGTTCAAGGACAGCATCAGTAAATAGTGAGATCCCCAGCAACTTAGTGAGACCCTTTTTCAAAACAAAAAATAGCTGGGTGTGGTGGCACATGTTTGTAATCCCAGTACTTGGGAAGCTGAGACCACCAGCCTCAGCAATTTGTGAGGCCTTCAAAAACTTAGTTAGACACTGTTTCAAAATAAGGAATAAAATAGGATTGGAGGGTATAGCTCAGAGATAGATGTCCCCGAGTTCAATCCCCAGTACCACACACACAAGTAAGTATGTAAATAAAAAAATAAATAACATTGAGCTGGGGGTGTAGCTTGGAGGTAGAATGTTCCTGGGTTCAATCCCCAATAACTAACACACACAAACACACATACACGATCTCACTAAATGTTGCAGGCTGACCTCAAACTTGCAATCCTCCTGCCTCAGTCTCCTGAGTAGTTGATGGGATTATAGACATGCACCATAACCAGATGAGTTGTTTCTTTTTTTTTCCTAACTACAAAAGAAATGGGAACATGACAAAGTATCAAAAAGTATAAAAGTAAATAAGGAACTCCTAAAATCTACACTACAAAAAAAAAAAAAAAAGCTACATATTTTTTCTTTTTTTATGGGCAAAGAGCTGGGCATGGTGGCTCACACCCTGTAATTGCTGAGACAGGAGGATCTCAGAGCCACCAGCCTTAGCAACTTAGTGAGGCTTTTGGAAACTTAGCAAGACCCTGTTTCCAAATATAAAGTAAAATAGGACTGGGGACATAGTCCAGAGGTAGAAGGTCCCTGGGTTCAATTCCCAGTATCATACACACACACACACACACACAAAAAAAAAGGCCAAGGACTTGAAAAGACATTTCTCCAAACTCCAAAGAAAATACACAGTACAGGAGAAGATGCTCAGTATTGGCTAAGTGGTGGCACACACCTGTAATTTCATAACTTGGGAGGCTGAGACAGAAGGATGGCAAGTTCAAGGCCAGCCTGCGCAATTTAGCCAGATATTGTTTTAGAATAAACAGAATAAAAGGGCTAGGGATACAGCTCAGTGGTAGAATGCCCTAGGTTCAATCTCAAGTATCAAAAAAAGTATGTATGTAGCCGGGCGTGGTGGCGCACGCTTCTAATCCCAGCATTTGGGAGGCTGAGACCGGAGGATCCGGGTTCGAGACCAGCCTCAGCTACCTAGTGAGGCACTCTGCAACTTAGCGAGACCGGTTTCAGATAAAGAATAAAAAATAGGGCTGGGGGTGTAGCTTGGAGGTAAAATTCCCCTGAGTTCAATCCTCAGTACTGCAAAAAAAAAAAAAAAAGTATGTATGTATGTATGTATGTATGCATGCATGCATGCAGAAGAATTGAGAGCCGGGAGTCAGATACTTGTACACAAAATTCCTAGCAGCATCATTCACAATAGCCAAAGGCAGAAATAACTTGCTAAGTGCTTATCAAGAGATGAACTGATAAACCAGCAGTGGTGGTGCACACTTGTAATCCCAGTACTTGGGAGGCTGAGACCGAGGATCCGGGTTTGCGGCCAGCATCAGCTACTTAGTGAGGCCCTCTGCAACTTAGTGAGACCCTGTTTCAAAATAAAGAATAAAAATAGGATTGGGGGTGTAGCTCGCAGGTAGAATGCCCCTGGATTTGATCCCCAGTACCGCAAAAAAAAAAAAAAAAAGAATACAAAATAGGGTTGGGGGTGTAGCTCAGAGGTAGAATGTCCCTGGGTTCAATACTGTGCGAGCGCGCGCGCGCACACACACACACACACACACACACACACACACACACACAGATGAACTGATAAACAAAAAGCATTATACACATAGGAGGGAAATTATAATAATTAGGGTATTATTCAGCTTCTGACCCATGCTATATCAGAAATGAACCTTGAAAACATTATATTGGAGTTTTGGGAGTAGCTCGGGGTAGAACACATACTTTGTATACACAAGGCCCCAGGTTTAATGATTCCATTTACACGGACAGTCAAATTCGTAGAGACAGAAGGTAAAGATTAGGAGGGGATAGAGAGAGATGGGAAAGGAGAGCTACTCCTTTTAATGGGATTTAGAATTCTCTGTGTGTGTGCTACTGGGGATTAAATCTCAGAGGCATTCTACCTCTGAGCTACACTCCCAGCCCTTTTTATTTTGAAACAGGCTCCTGCCAAGTTGCAAAGGGTCTCACTAGGATGCTGAGGTTGGCATTGAACCTATGATCCTTTTCTCTCAGACTCCCAGGTACTGGAATTACAGGCATATGCCACCACACCTGGATGGGTATTCTATTCTGTTGTGGGACAACGATAATTTTCTAGTGATGGCTGCACAACACTGCGGATGTATTTAGTGCCACTGCATTATTTACTTAAGAACAGTTAAAATGGCCAGGCAGTGGTGCATGCCCAGAATCCCAACTGCTTGGGAGGCTGAGGTGAGAAAGGAGGATTGGGGCATGAGGCCAGATAGGAGCAACTTAGTGCGATCCTGTCTCAAAATAAAAAGGGCTAGGGTGTAGCTCAGTGGTAAAGTGCTTGCCTACTCTGAGTGAGGCCCTAGGTGCAATACCCAGCATTGTTTTAAAAAGGGGCTGGGAGAGGCTTAAAATGGTAAATTTTATGGTTTTTTTTTTGTGTGTGTGTGGTACTAGGGATTAAATCCAGGGGCGTTGTACTTCTGAGCTACCCTCCTCATACTTTTTATGTTGGGGTTTTTTTGTTGTTGTTTTGTTTTGGTGGCACTGGGGATTGAACTCAAGGGCATTCTACCTCTAAGCTACACCTCCAGTCCCATTTTATTTTTATTTTGAAGCAGGGTCTCACTAGGTTGATGAGAGTCTCACTGTTTTGTGTAGTTTTTGAAACAGGGTCTTGCTAGTTTGCAGAGAGTCTCATTAAATTGCTGAGGCTGGTCTTAAACCTGTGATCCTCCTGTCTCAGCCTCCCAAGTACTGGGATTATAGGCATGTGCCACACGCACAAAAGGAGTAGAAGTCTGATGGGGGAGTGTAAAATGGGAAAATCCCTTCAAATCAGTGGCCCTCTGCAACTTAATATTGAGACCCTGTTTCAATATTAAAAAATAAAATAAGGTTGAGAGTGTAGCTCAGAGGTTAAAACATCCCTGGATTCAAACCCTACTACCACAAAAAAAATTAATAAAACGGGCTATGGTGGAACACACTTATAATCCCAGTACTTGGGAGGCTGAGACAGGAGGATGGTAGGTTCAAGGCCAGCCCTCAGCTTCTTAGTGAGGTCCTCTGCAACTTAGACTCTGCTTCAAAATAAAGAAGAACCCAGGCGTGGTGGTGCACGCTTGTAATCCCAGCATTTGGGAGGCTGAGACCAGAGGATCCTGGGTTGCGGCCAGCCTCAGCTACTTAGTGAGGCACTCCGAAACTTAGTGAGACCCTGTTTCAAAATAAAGAATAAAAAAAAAAAAAAATAGGGCTGGGGGTATATCTCGAGGGTAGAATGCCCCTGAGTTCAATCCCCAGTACCGAAAAAAAAAAGAAGAAAAAAATAGGGCTAAGAGTATAACTCAGAGGTAACATGTTCTTGGGCTTCACTCCCCCTTGTCTGTCTGTCTCTGTCTCTGTGTCTGTCTGTCTGTCTGTCTGTCTGTCTCTCTCTCTCTCTCTCTCTCACACACACACACACACACACACACACACACACACACACACACCAAAAGTCTGGCAATATGTACCAAAGCTATATATATACACATTCCTCAAGACCCAGCAATTCCACTCTGATATATAGACCAAACAAAAATGTGTGTGATGTGGGCATCGAGAGGCCTGGCCATGAAGTCATGCCAGAGGAGAACCGGGAACAAAGGAACAAAGAAAGAGAAAGGCCCCCTGACCACTGCCCTGTCCCGAGATGACCTGGCCACTAGCACACCAACCAGTGGCTTACACGGCTACTCCTGTACCCTTCCCTTCCTTGCCCCGTAAAAAGCCCCGAGCCTGCAAGGAGGCAGGCTTTCTGACTCTCATGGGCTCTCTTCCCGGTCAGATGCCTCCTTCCAGGTTTTATCCCTAAATAAAACTTGTTCCTGCAGGGCGTGGTGGCACACGCTTGTAATTCCAGTCCTTGGGAGGCTGAGACTGGAGGATTAAGGTTCATGGCCACCTTAGCTACTTAGTGAGATTCTCTGCAACTTAGTGAGCCCTTGCTTCAAAATAAAGTATAAAAAAAAATAAATAAGACTGGGGGTGTAGCTCGCAGGTAGAATGCCCCTGGGTTCAATCTCTAGTACTGAAAAAAACAAACAAACAAAAACACAAACCTGTTCACTACTGTTGGGTAGTGTTTTCTTTGCCCCCATATACCCCAGTATGTACCAAAAGACATATAATGTTCACGGCAACACTACTCATCACACCGAAAAACTGGAAAGAGCAAATGTCCGTTGAGGTAGGATGCATAGAAACACTGCGGCATAGTCACATACTGAAATAAACCAACAATAAGACCATACACCAGCACTGGGGAATCTAATAAATATGTTGAACAATAGAAGCCAGACACAGGAGAGGACATCAGTAGTGCCCCAAAAGAAAGAAGTATAGTTTCTCCTCAACCCTCTAAGGTTCTTAGTTGAGACAGACCCCTATAACAGATTCAGCCGGGCGTGGTGGCGCACGCTTGTAATCCCAGCATTCGGGAGGCTGAGACCAGAGGATCCGGGTTCGCGGCCAGCCTCAGCTACCTAGTGAGGCACTCCGCAACTTAGTGAGACCCTGTTTCAAAATAAAGAATAAAAAATAGGGCTGGGGGTATAGCTCGGAGGTAGAATGCCTCTGAGTTCAATCCCCAGTACCGCAAAAAACAAACAAACAAAAGACAGATTCACAAGAAAAAAACAGGCAAGTTTTTATTTTATTTTTTATATTTATTTATTTATCTTTTTTGGTACTGGGGGTGGAACCCAGGGGCATTCTACCTCCAAGTTACACCCCTAGCCCTATTTTTTATTCTTTATTTTGAAACAGAGTCTCACTAAGTTGCGGAGGGCCTCACTAGGTAGCTGAGGCTGGCCACGAACCCGGATCCTCCGATCTCAGCCTCCCAAGTACTGGGATTACAAGCGTGCACCACCACATCTGGCCAGGCAAGTTTATTAATGTGTATGGTGCACAACACAAGGGAGAAACCTCAATGAAAGGTAACTCAAAGCCGTGGTTTACAACTCTGGTCTCTAGCACTTTCAACAAAGAACAATAAATTTTGGAGATGACAAGACAAAGGGAAGCAGTTATGGGCTTCCAGAGGCAGGGAACTCTGGGAAGGTAAGTACATGGGAGTAAACTAATGAGCGAGATCTGCCTGCAGACTCCTCTGTGATAAACGTTGTCTCCAGGAAAGGAGGATTTACATTCTGTCTCTAGGTGGGAAGTGGGAAGGGAAGAAAGAGCTCAGCCTCCTTTTGCTGCTGATTAATTGCCTTTGGTCAAAATGGTTTATGTCAAAGATGCATAGTATGGGGCTAATGATTTCACTTTTCAAAGTCCAAATATAGGCGAAACTTATCCAGGTTAAAGAAGGTACAACACTACCCATCGTTTGAAGAAAGGAGTCATGAATGGAAGGGGTAGGACTTAATGATAAAAGCTTGCTTTCACAGACAGTTTGGGTGGTACATGCCCATAATTCCAGTGCTTGGGAGGCTGAGACAGGAGCACCGCAAGTTCGAGGCCAGCCTCAGCAATTTAGAGAGACTTTCAGCAACCTAGTGAGACCCTGCTTGTGTGTGTGTGTGTTACTGGGGATTGAACCTAGAGGCATTCTACCTCTGAGCTACATCCCCAGCCCTATTTTGTTATTTATTTATTTATTTATTATTTATTTTGCGGTACTGGGGATTGAACCCAGGGGCATTCTACCCCCAAACTCCACCCCCAGCCCTATTTTTTATTCTTTATTTTGAAACAGGCTCTAAGTTGCGGAGGTCCTCACTAAGTAGCTGAGGCCAGCCTCGAACTCAGATCCTCCAGTCTCAGCCTCCCAAGTACTGGGATTACACAAGTGTGCCACCACGCCCAGCTTTATTTTTTATTTTGGAAATAAGGTCTCACTAGGTTGCAGAGAGCCTCACTTCTCAGCTTCCCAAGTACTGGGATTACAGGCATGCACCACCGCAAGAATCTGTAAAATAAAAAAGGATCGGGGTATAGCTCAGAATAGAATGCCCCTGGGTTCAATCTCCAGTACATGCATACATAATACATACATACAAAGCTGTATTGGGCTCCTCCGGGCCCAGTGCCCACCCCAGAGCCCATGCATATAGCCAGCATCCTTTGTGGATTGTGCTGGTGAGAAAGGGCAGATTGCTTAGAGACCAGGAGTGCCTCCTTGACCACATTCCCACCGAAGAGCCCTGGGCAGTGACATGCCTGGCCAGCGGGAAGGGAAGAGGACCTCTGATTCAGCTCCAGAGTCTCAGGGACTACCAGATCCCCAAGGTGGCCATTCCTTTACCTCTAGCATACAGCTTTGTGCTCTCATCTTCTGAGGAATCTCACTAATGCCTTAAGTCTAGAAGGGTCAGGGATTCTAAAGGACAATGGTTACATCAGTTTAAAGGCAGGGCAAAAGTTAAACATCTATGGGGTACTCGATGCATGGATTTGTCCAGCTATGCAAAGTGATACTTAAGAGTTGAAAATTAAGTAGGGACGTTCTTATGCTATGAAGTAAAAATAAAATAAGCAGAATGCAGAGCTACGTGTATAGTGCATGTAACTACATACACCACACACACACACACACACACACACACACACACACACACACACACAGATTAGAAGAAAATGAACCTTCCTAAGGACTGGAACTTATTTTCAAGTCCATTGCCTTAATTGCTGGGCCATTACTACTTGCTAACAACTTATTTTCTTAATTTTTCTATAGGCCCCAGTTTTTTCTTAATGTGAATTAAGAAAATTAATTAATTTCTTAATATGAATTAAGAAAATTAATCCCCATTTTTATGTTGTAATTCTTACCCCTAGTACCTCACAATGTGACTATATTTGAAGATAAGGTTGTTCTCTCTCTCTCTCTTTTTTTGCGGTACCGGGGATTGAACTCAGGGGCATTCTACCTCCAAGCTATACCCCCAGCCCTATTTTTTATTCTTTATTTTGAAACAGGGTCTCACCAAGTTGTGGAGGGCCTCACTACGTATCTGAGGCTGGCCGAGAATCCGGATCCTCCGGTCTCAGCCTCCCAAATGCTGAGATTACAAGCGTGCGCCACCACGCTTGGCTCCTTTTTATTTTGTATTTTGAAACAAGTTCTCACTAAATTGCTGAGGCTGGCCTCAAACCTGTGATCCTCCTGTCTCAGCCTCTCAAGTGCAGCAATTACAGGCATGTGCCATCACACCTGGCTAAGATGCAGTCTTAAAAGAGGTAACAAAGCCAGGTGTAGTGGCATAGGCCTGTAATCCCAGTACTTGGGAGCCTGAGATAAGAGAATCGAAGGTTCAAACATCCCTGGGTTCAAACACAATTAAACACACAAGGTAATGAAGTCAGAATGAGGTCATTAGAGTGGGCCCTGATTCACTCTGAATAATGTCCTTAGAGCCAACACCAACAGCACAGAGAAAAAGACCACGTGAGGAAAGAGGGAGAAGATGCCAGCCGCAAGCCAAGGAGGGGAGCCTCAGAAGAAACCAACCCTTCCTTTGATCTTGGCCTTTTAGCCATCAGAACTGCGAGGATTAAATTTCTGCTTGTCACCCACCCATGGTGCTACGCTAAGGAAGCCCCTAGCAAACATGCTTCAGTCTCAAGAGTCGAGGAACCCCTCCCCTCCCAATCTACTACGAATAGCTAACATAATGCTTTCTTTGTTAATCTTCACCAACCAACCTATGGAGACTATTTTAATGCCCATTCTCAAGATTGGGAAACTGAGAGGCCCAACAAAGTCATTAAGGTTACGCAGCTGCACAACACAAAACCCAGAAGCAGTGTGCAGACCTGTCTGAAGCCTGAGTCACCTACTTAACCACTACGGTTACACTGTCTTCCTCACGTATCTGAGTGCTTTTCAATGTCTCTCCACCTCCCAGTTCTTGTTCCTCATCTCTGTCTATGGGAAAAACAGATTGGTTTTTAGATGCCAAATAAGGCAGTGTGCCATTTGAGGAAAGCACTAAGACCTGGGGGGGGGGGGGTTTAATAATACTACTTCCTTTTAAGGTTGTGAGAATAAATATCAAAGACCTGTTTTCTGGTCAACATTCTTACTGTTGTGACCCAATAAAACTGACCACACATAACCTAAAGGAAAGAATATTTATGTGCTCACAGTTCTGGAGATTTCAGAGGTTTAGTCCAGGTCCGGCTGGGTCTGTGGAGCTCAGGGCATGGCGGTGGGAAGCAGAGAGAGGGAGAGAGCAAGGCTCTGCTCTCACATCATGGAGACCAGAAGCAAGAGAGCACAAGAGGAGGAGGGACCATATAGAATCCCAAGACTACAGCCCCAGGGACCCCTCCCAGGTAACCAAGCCCCACCTCCCACATAGCCGCCAGGCTTCCATGAGGGATAGAGGGACATTCTAAATCCAAACCACTACATGACCTAAGCAAGGTACCCTGTATATAGGTGGCAGTTTAGAAGGGTGACCTGTTCATATACTAATGGACACAGAAGCTAGGTGTGGTGGCGCACACTTATTAATCCCAGCACACGGGAGGCTGAAACAAGAGGATCGAAGTTTGTGAGACCTTCAGCAGTTTGTGAGACCTTCAGCAACTTAGTGAGACCCTATTTCCAAATAAATGAAATAGCACTGGGGGTGTAGCTCAGAGGTAGAATGTCCCTGGGTTCAATCTCCAGCACCAAATACTTAAATTCTCTTAGCTCCAGAATGAATTGTTTGCTGAAGTTTTAAGCCTGAGGTCTGCCTTCCCTTGTCTTGAAAGAAAGAAAACTACATTATTACAAAGGTGTTCAAATGCCAAATGTGGTGGTACATGCTTGTAACCCAGTACTTGGAAGGCTGAGACCGGAAGGTCGCAGGTTCACAGCCAGCCTCAGCTACTTAGTGAGGCATTCCGCAACTTAGTGAGACCCTGTTTCAAAATAAAGAATAAAAAATAGGGCTAGGGGTATAGCTCAGAGGTAGAATGCCCCGAGTTCAATCCCCAGTACTGCAAAAAAAAAAAAAGAGAGAGAGAGAGAAAGTGCCTAGATTCACTCAGTGACTCGGTGTCACTGAAAGCTATGCTGAGAACCTGTGTGAAAGTCCCTCAGAAGTCTGCTTTTTGGAAGTCTTATACTCCCAAGCCTTAGGCATGCAATAAAGCTTATGTTCATTCTCTCTCTTTTTTTTTTTTTTTTGCGGTACTAGGGATTGAACTCAGGGGCGTTCTACCTCCGAGCTACACCCCCAGCCCTATTTTTTATTCTTTATTTTGAAACCAGGTCTCACTAAATTGTGGAGTGCCTCACTAAGTAGCTGAGGCTGGCCTCGAACCCGGATCCTCCGGTCTCAGCCTCCTGAATGCTGGGATTACAAGCGTGCGCCACCACGCCCGGCTTCTCTTTTGTTTTTGATATGGGGCCTAAGTTGTCTAGGCTGGTCCTGAATGCCTGGACTCAAGGGATCCTCTTGCTGTAGCCTCTCCCATCTCCCTCCCTTCCCACACACACCCGTGCTAGAACCACAGACACCTGCTACTGTGTCCAACTTCCTGGTTTTTAGGTCTGTTAGTTGGAAACATGTTGATGAAACTTTTTTTTTAAGTACTATGATCAAACCCAAGGTCTTACACATGGTAGGCAAGTGTTCTACCACTGAACTATACCCTCAGCCCTTTTTACTTGAGACAGACTCTTGCTAAATTGTCCAGGCTAGCCTCAAACTTGCCATTCCCCTCCCTCAGCCTCTCAAGGAGTTAGGATTACAGGTATGTACCCCCACATCCAGTTACTCCAGCCCTGTATTTCATGACAGGTCTTCCTCAATCGCCAAGGCTGGCCTCAAACTTGGAATCCTGACCTGCACTAGGCATGTACCACCATGCCTGGCTAGATGAAGCACTTGAACTAACTTATTAGGAATTTATGTGCTCTTATTTGGAAGACAGAAATAAGACTTCACAGAGCTATCATATGTGAATATCATGCTAGATGAAACCCCAAAGCATGAATTTATAGGCCCCAGAAGCTTATCTAGCCCCATCTGTCACTATCACGAGAAAAACCTAGAGCCCCGAGGAGAGATGACTTGCCCGAGCATGCAGAATTAGACCAGAACCCGGAGTAGACAGTCTTCCAGCCAGGTTCTGCAGGGAGCATTCATTCAAGGACAGCTGAAATGCTACATGCCAGTGACATCCGTCCAGACATCAAGGTTATAGGGAAACACAAGCATCTACCCTCAAATGTCTCTAAATCCTCACAGGACACTTCAGAGTCACTTCTCACGTATCTGCCACACTCACCAACAGTGCATTGACTGTAACAGCAAAAGATCAGAGAAAACCTGTGTTCTTCAATAGGGGGTTAACTTGTGTTACAGCATCATCTATGCAATGGAACACTAAGCAGTCATATTATATATAATCTATAAAGCCTGGCATAGTGGTGCACACTAGTAATCTCAGTACTTGGGAGGCTGAGACAGGAGGATTGCAGTGAGACTCTCATCAACCTAGCGAGACTCTGTCTCCCCCTTACCCCTAGAAAAATTAGGGCTGAGGGTGTAGCTCAGAGGTAGAATGCCCCTGGGATCAATCTCTAGTAACACACACACACCAAAAAAGCTATAAAAGATGAGGATGCTCCTATTCTGTATCTATATGAAAAGATCTCTAGGGCATATGGGTTTTTTTGTTTTCAGTTGTGTTTTTATGCTAGGGAATGAACCCAGGGGCATTCTACTTCCAAGCTACACCTCCAGCCCTACTTTTTTATTCTTTATTCTGAAACAGGGTCTAAGTTGCGGAAGGCCTCACTGAGGAGCTAAGGCTGGTCGTGAACCTGGATCCTCTAGTCTCAGCCTCCCAAGTACTGGGATTACAAGCGTGCACCACCACGTCTGGCTATTTTTTAATTTTATTCATTTGCTCATTTATTTGGAAGCACCAGAGTCCACGGAGGCCTTTATTTGTACATGTTTTATATCCCTAGAAAAAGATGCTGGGATTTTCCCTCCTGTGTGTGTGTGTGTGTTTTTTTTTTTTTGCAGTACTGGGGATTGAACTCAGGGGCATTCTACCTCCGAGCTACACCCCCAGCCCTATTTTTTTATTCTTTATTTTGAAATCGAGTCTCACTAGGTTGCGGAGTGCCTCACTAGGTAGCTGAGGCTGTCTGCGAACCCGGGTCCTACGGTCTCAGCCTCCCAAATGCTGGGATTACAAGCGTGCACCACCACGCCCGGCTTCCTGTGTGTTTTCATCTTGCTTCTTTGTGGTCCATGATGCCCGCTGAAGCTGTCAATACGGAGAAACCAAGCCGGGCGTGGTGGCGCACGCTTGTAATCCCAGCATTCGGGAGGCTGAGACTGGAGG
>PVLC010028087.1:0-21355 GCA_004027655.1 Graphiurus murinus
CCCCCTCTACTTGTCAACTTATCATCTCTGTGCATTTTCTCATCTGAGACATGGAGACTAACAATAATACCAGTTCTGTTTTTGTTCTGAATTAAATGGAATAACAAGTGTGAAATTCTCACAAGGCAGTGAGCACCTAATAAATGTGTCATTAACAATATTTGTTAGCTAAATTCATGACCACCAGTAATATCAAAATTAGCTTCTAAAGGGTCTTGATGAAAGCCATTTTCACATTGTTCAGACACATAGTTTACTTTATTTCAGTAATTGAATTGTACTCTATTTAAAAAACTCAAACTTACATTTAAAAGTGCTATTAGTATCCAATTATGGTGGTGCAGTCCTGTAATCCCAGTACTTGGGAAGCTTAGACAGGAGAATCACACATTCGAGATTATTCTAAAAAATTTACCAAGACCCTCAACAACTTAGCAAGATCTTTCTGTTGGGTTGGATTTGTTTTTTGTTTGTCTGTTTGTTTGTTTGTTTGTTTGTTTGTTTGTTTTTCTGGTACAGGAAATTGAACCCAAGGGCCTTCTACATGTGAGTTATAGTCCCATCCCTATTTCATTTTTTTTAATTTTTGAAACAAGGTCTTGTTAAGTTGCTGAGGGCCTCAGCAAGTTGCTAAGACAGGCCTTGAACCTGAAATCTACCTGTCTCAGCCTCTCAAGTACTGGAGTTACAGGTGTGCCCCACCACGTTCAGCTGCAAGACCCAATTTCAAAATTTAAAAAAGAGCTGAGGATGTAGCTCTGAGGTAGAACATCTCTGAGTTCAATCCCCACCACCAAATAAATAATTTTTTATAAGTACTACGAGGAGTGACTTAGATAAGCTGAATACTCCTAGCTGGTATAAATATCCTCAAGTACTTGTATGTATACGTATACACGTACATGCATATATACACCAATAGGAAGTTTGCAGTTTATCATACTGTCTTTTACCTCTCTGAATTCTGTAGTACTGAGACCAGAATTAGCTAACTATGGAGGACAGTAATAGAAATCAGAAGTGTGCAATTGCCCTGACCAATAAAAACAACCATTGTGGGGCTCAGACTTAACATACCTGGCCCTTGAGTTCTTGGGCTATGGAACTGTCCCTGAGGCCTCTCTTGTCTTGGATTCTACCTTATCAAGAAAACAAGTGTCAATTGTAGGTAGTAGGTAGTGGTTCTCAAACTTGTTGGCTAGTTCACTAGAAGCGTTGATTTATGTGCAATTTTCTGGACATAGCCTCAGAAACTGCTCATGGAAGTCCACCCTACTATTTGAAAGCCAGTGTGGTCTCTGTGAACAATTGTTCTCAGCACCTGAGACGCTATTTTCCAGGGGCTCCTGCTTACTTAGAGTCTCTTAGATTCATGTTATTTCCCACTAGCTTCTGCAACCTTGCAGCTTCCTGACGGAGACATGGGGTTGTTTTCTCTTCTACCCCCACTTTTTTTTCTTTTGCACTTAGCTAAAATAATAAGATGCAGAATTAGAAATAGCTGTGTTACTTCACCAAGTAATTATTTTCTTGAAAATGAAATCTACGGTGTCTATTTCAAGAGTTAATTAGCTGACAAGGAAACTAAACTCACCCCACAGTGCATTTCCACCTGCGCGTCAGAAGATCTGTAGTTAACAGCAAACAGGATGCAGAGGATTGGGGAGAATAGAGGGTCAGGCAGGCTGTCCTCTCCCATGGGCCACATAGGTCAGCAGAGACTTGAGCTGCCTTTCTCATGGAGAGTAATAATCAAATATTTCCGTTAACAACTGTGCTCAATTATTCTTCTCATTGACATAGTGGAGAGTTAACCATGGAGAATGGCAGGCTCGTGGCTCTCGGGAGCTACAGAAGTCATGGGGTGTAAGCAGGGAGCTGGAAGCTGTAGTCTTCAGTGAGGATGGAGGGAGTCACCTCTGCACTGCAGTCTGACCAATGCCCAAAACCTTATATGTCACTTAATTAGGTGTGTCCCTTGGGTTTGGACCTCCCAGGTACCCTGCCTCAGGGCTGAAGTCGTTATTATTCCTTTTCTTTTAGGACACTCATTGTGGAAAGAAAGTCATCCTATCCCTCTCCCCCATTTGCCACCACGCAGGAAACGGGTGGAAGCTTTCAGAGTGTGACAGCTGTGATGCAGAATGTGCTGAGTTGGCAGATCAGGTAAGGTGGAAACTGTTCCTGTGTTTAGGGTTTGCTTTATGGAAATTGATACTGAATCCAAAGGAACTTCTTTGAAAGTCTGTGTAAAAGCAGTAGGCCTCTTTTGGATTGGGGTAACCAGGCACTGTGCCCATGTACGAAACAAAGTTTTAATCCTTCACTGTCTTGATGATTTTTTTTCTTTTGCATCAGCAAATGTCCAGTATCCCTGATTGACTTCCATGCAAAACTCTTAAAGGTCCATGTCAATGCTTCTCTCATTCTTTAGGATGGAAAGTAAAGATATATTTGACAACAGCATGAAAATATTAGCAAACTTGATTGTTTTAATATGAACTTTGCTTTGTTCTAGCTTTCTTTTCTGCGTGCAGAATACTCTTCTTATTGGTATCTTCCCAGTTTGGATGTTTCTTACTTTTTGAATGTTTCTTACTTTTAAATGAAGTACTGTGCATGTTTTAGTGACAAAAGATGTATGTGTTCATTCTCGAATACCATTCCCTGCCAAAAAAGAGAAAAGGCAAACAAACTCCATGCTCACAGAAATGGCTGATTACAGGACTGGAACAGGGAAGGCACAAGATGAACTGAAATCCCATGCTGTTGCAGAAAGTGCTAAAAATAATGATCAGGACATGCCGAAATGATACAGAAACCAGCATGGAAGTCCCTAGCCAGCCAAGTTCGACAATTTGGGCAAGAAAATGATTACGTGATTGCATAAGATAGGAATTTATGAGTCCAGGCTGACACAATAAATGTCGAGAGAAAATGCACTTTCTTTCCATCTGCAGAATACTCTTAGAATATGTTCCCCCATTAGTACTAACCACACCATAAAGACACGTGGTAGTAGACACTTCTTTCACAAGTGCTTAAGGTTAACTTTAGTAATGGGACAAATTGCAGCTACCTATCATGAGATAACGTGCACGAAAAGAATACACTGCTGCTTCTAGGTATATCTGCCAAAATTGTACAACCTGAATCCAATCATCAGATAAACCCAAACTGAGGGGCATTCTAGAAAATAGCCTGTAATCTACAAAGGTGTCCAGGCCATGAAAGTCGAGAAAAGATACAAGATTTCTCAATAGAAGGCAAATAAAGACATAGGGCAACTGAATTCAATGTGAGTAACTGAATCAAAATCCTGTAGTAGAACCTTATTGCAACCATTGGTGAAAATTGAATTGAGTCTGTAGGTCAGAGCGTAGTACTGTATTGTTAATTTCCTGATTTTGAGCTTTATACTGGTATTATAGAGAAGAGAATCCTGGTATACAGGAAATACACACTATACCATGCTGCAACTTACTCTCCAGTTGTTCATAAATAAAGTTATTTTGTTAGCTCTGCAGCATTTCTGCAAGCAGCAGGTTATTCAAAATAAAAACAAAAAGAGATGATGAAACTTCAAATAATATGAAAAATAAGCTGTCAGAGCTAATAATAGAAATTAAAGATAAAAGCAAAATTTGTTCCAAAGTTTAAAAACTTTATTTGTAACAGAATGTATAATTGATGCTGCTGAAAATTAAATCAGTATGTTAAGAAATAAAATAGTCACTCAAGCAGTGAAAAATCAAGTAGATGAAATAGACATGAAAATAAATTGTATGAGGACAACTAACAGATAACCCAATGTATTCAAACTTGTTTCTGGACAGGAAAATAAAACAAAGGTAACAACAAATGTTCAGTTATATTATGGGAAATATTCCCAAAAATTAATCTGTAGGTGAAAATTCGCCTCGTATTCCCAGTAAAGTGAATAAAGAATTCATTGCTTAGCTCAGTGAAGAAGAATCCTCATGCATCTTCTTGACAGGGCAACTAACCAGCAGCCATTCAAAGAAATATCTCAGCCTTTGCTATCCCAAGAGGAAGGGATTCCAAAAAGAATGAAGATATGTTCGCACAGTGGGAATAACAGAAAGCAGCTTAAAAGTATCCCATGTTGTTATGGCTTAAATGTAGAATCATGTGCCAAAGGGCTGACATAATGAGGGTGGTCATCTGATCAGTGGATAAATCCACCACAATGGATTGACTGGGTGGTCACCTAGGGCAGGGGGAATATGGCTGGAGGAGGTGGATCCTTGGTGCTGTGACCTTGGGAACTGAGCTTGGGTCCTTGAATCCCCTTGCTTTTCTCTGGCTTCCGGCCTTTGTCATGTGAGAGCAGAGCCCTTGTTTTTTCCCTCTTTCTTTGCTTTCTGCCACCAATATAACCTGGCCTGACAAGAAATGAAACCCTGAAATCTCCAGAACTGTGAGCAAAAAATATCCTTCCTCTAAGTTGTTCTGGTCAGGACTTTTGGATCACGACATCAAGAATGCTGACTGAAATACATGCCAATTTTATGTCACTCGTTTGTAATGCATAAAGAACTTTTGCTCGTTTCTCCTTTTAAAAATGGGATCCTAAGTTTAAGAGACACGTAGCCGTTAGATTTAAACTAACTTTCCAATTTCCCTTCCATCCAGCTGTGGCCATGTTGAACAACCCCTGTGCTACCCCTGGGAGGTGTCCTTTGTGGGAGGGGCATTCCTTTCTCCTTGTCTGTCTTCTAGGGAGGCCAGTGGGCCTGCATCCCCCAACTTAAAAGACTTCCTCGGGCATGCGCACAGCCCTGGCTTGCCTGCTTCCAGACATCTTATGGAAAGAAAAATAAGCTCCTACTTTAATTGAGCTTTGATTGATGATTGTCAGCTTTTAAACACCTGCAAAAACATAACTCTAAGTGATAGCCATAGTGGTTAGGGCCAAACAAAAGATTAAATCACAAATGAGGAGATAATTTGCATGAAAAAGAAAGTTTATAGTAAACCTGAGATGCAATTAAACATAGCATCTGCCAAACACATTGTGGACAGAGTTAAAATGTCCTTACAAGCTATTTTAAAATTCTTGAAATAAAGGATAAATAATGTACAAATAATCTAGCAATTGTGGATTGATATAAATCCAGATGTGTCAGCAAATAGATGCAGTCAATTGATTAGTGAGGGTTGGAAAGAAGAAAATAAGCCAAATGTGTTGATTTGTTCATCTTTCATGGAAAAAAATCAATATATTCAGTTTCCTTTATAAAATAGATGAGTTGAGAAATATGAGTTTATATTAAGTATTACTTAATATACTTGTGTCAGGATCCAGTTTTAGCTAACAGTAAGAAAAAACTGATCACCATGGCTTAACACATTAAGATATCTATTTTTCTCTCAAATAAGATAAAAAGAGATAAGGAATCCAGATAGCACAGCTGCTTCAATTCCATCCGAAACTAACTTTTAAGCATCTACCACTTGTTGATTTCAGGAACAGTATCAAAAAAGAATATCGACAATTATTTGGAAGAGTTGTTAAAATATCCCCTCTTTCCCAAGTATGAATCTGTGAAGACCACACTTTTTTTGAAGGTGTAAGATGATAGAATACAGGAATACATGGAAGGAGAGGAGCAGGGACCCGTGAGTGACTGGGCTGTGATGGGATGGGCTCTTGCACTGGCTTCTAGCTCCTTCCCTGGGGGATGGGCAAAGAAGTGCATGTCTTCTAATAGCTCGCTAAATCATTTCAAGAGCTGGAGAGGGGACAGCAACGCTGGAAGGGGCGTGGCAGAGGGTGCTGGGCAAGATATTGTTCCTCTTGATCTCAGTGCATGCTGTGCCACTGTTTTCCATTCATGGACACATATTATGCTCATATCCTTCTACCCACAAAATGTATTTTGTTCTATCTTTCTTACCATATTGTAAGGGATCAAATGCAGGAGCAATGTGAGAATCTAGCTGTCCTCTACAAAGCCAAACCTCAAAGAGAGCTGCAAAAAACAGTACTACTCCTCTCATCAGAGTTTTCTGATTTGGAAAACATACTTTTCATTCCTGAAGATGTATTATTTATGATAATATGGAATAGGTCTACCATTTGTTATTTCTTAAATGCATTAGAAATATTTTGAAAATTTCTCACTCTTCATTTTAAATTGAGAAAAATATACATATAACATATGTATTTTTTTGAGAATATATAGTTAGTTAGTTAGTTAGTTAGTTAGTTAGTTAGTTAGTTTCAATATGTAATTAAAATAACTGTACTAGTTTCAGTATCATTAGCCTCAATATTTTTTCCTGGTACTGGAGATTGAACCCAGGGTCATTCTACCTCCAGGCTACTTCCCCAGCCCTATTTTACTTTTTTGTTTTGAAACAGGGTCTCACTAGTTTGCTGATGTAGTCTTAGTTTTTGAGGCTCTCCTTGAACCTGGGATCCTCCTGTTTCAACTTCTCAAGTACTGGGTTTCAGGCATGGGTCGCCATGCCCAGCTGAGGAAATATTTTTATACATAAAGGAGGAGCCCTGAGATTTCCAACTCTGACAAACACTTCACACACACACACATGCACATGCACTCATACACACACACACACACATAAAGAAAAAGATAATAAAATTTCTTTGGGGACCTCAGTAATTTCTAAAGTGTCCAGATAAATGATTATTACTAGAAACAAAATATATCACTTATATGAACATATTGCCCAGGAGTGTATTACAGGTGTGCAGCTGGTTCGAAGCCAAGAGGTTGGAACATCATTAGCCAACATCAAACAATGAGACTCTTCATACCCAAAAAGGATATAAATCCCTCTACAGATTGTTGTCTAACATCCTAGTTCATTTCTCCTCTCTCTGAACTCTTTCTTTTTCAGTACCATTTCTCACAAAGTAGAACTTTTCATTGCTTCATCAGAAGCAGCAGGAAATGGGGCAATGGGGAATGCTAGATGGTCAACCCTGCCCTCCACATGCCTTCCATCACGAACATCACCTGGTCGTACCTAAATTCCAACTTCAGCATAATCACAAATTAAAGTGTTGCATGGAGCTTCATGGTCCCTCACAGGGATTCAGAACTATGAATATGATGTTTATCAACAGCATTTCTTTCTTATGAGGAAAGCATTCATATTCACTGCTCTGAAAATTTTGGGACAAGAGATTCTCATACATTGAAATTATGAAAACCTTCATGAAGGAAATTAAGCCAGAGCTGGACTTGGAAAAAAGAATAGAATTCTACAAGAAGCACTAGGATGGGGGTGAGATGAAGACTTGAAACAAGAATAGTTGCATTGCAGTAGAACTTAAGTCTATTAACGCTCTTAACTCTCTTCAGCAGGGAAAGGAAAAAACAAATGGCCCTCAATACCACTGAAAGTCTAAAATATCTTTACCCATCTTGTAGCTGTGTTTGGGTTGCATTTAAACTATTAGATTAATGGCACTAAAAACAATTTGGTATTACTACTTTAAGACTGCAATTCATAGGCAATGGTATTTATGAACATTTCTTTTCCTTCTCCTTTTTTTAGCTGGATATAAAATACCTCCTGAAAGTTATTTTTGACAGCTTTTAAGTGTGGGGAATAACTGGTTTTAACAATTAAAATGTCATTGTTGTCTCTCTTTGCCTTCTTCCAAAAAGAAAACCTAAGTGCATGAGTTAACATAACAGGAAAAAATTGATAATTTTACTATCAAACTCCAGTTCCTAAAATAATACTGTGATTTTAAGACACTTTTATGTAGCCCTGTTTATAACAGCATTTATTTTCTTGGTTGTCTCTTTTCTTTAATTGGTGCATTATAATCAGGCACTATTGTGAGATTCAAAGTGTTTCATTTATGTATGCATGCAACATGACTACAACATCAGTTGGTGTGTTTCCAGCTCCACCTCTCCTGCCCCTCCGACTGCCCCTCTCTCCAGGTGCATGCTAGTGAGATTGGCAGTGATACCTTTATATACAAACACAACAATATTTGGTCTGCTTTCTTCCCCAAACCTCCCTTCTTAATTCCCTTCCTTCCTTTGCCCAGTCCCCTTCCACAACTCAACGGACCTTTCTCCCCCTTACCCTGAGGTACTTTTCTTTTGGATTTTTTCTCTAGTTTCCATATATGACAGAAAACATGGGTCCATTGGTCTTCTGTGTCCAGTGGATCTCACTTAGCATGATGTCAGTTCCATCCACTTTCCTGCAAATGGCATAATTTTATTTCTCTTTATGGCTGAGTAAAACTCCATTGTGCGTACATAACTCTCCTTGGTTATCTTAAAGACAAGATTGTCCCATCGTTGAGATGCATCTATTAAGGAATGCCTCTCTAATTTTATGCTTTTGATAGTATATATTAATTTTAGATATTAATGGTGTCCAGGGTGGTATTTCTATGCATGTAAGGAGCATCCACAGTCTCTAAAATATGCTTCAACTGGGGATACTAAAATTGGAAGAGTGAAGAGAGAGCTTCTTGTTCAATCCTGACTTCTACATGAGCCATCTTCCCCAGAGTTGCCCAGCAAGCTGGTGGCTCAGACGGGAATGAGCTTACCTACTGGGGGCCTGGTCTTATATAAACACCATTTTATAGCTGCCTGAAAGCTTCTGCAAACAGATGCTACATTGCTGTCTATTGTCCAGAGTTACTGTCTTTGTTTTTGCAGATAAATACTTGTTTCCTATCTATACATTGCAATCCAGCCCCTTGTTGGTGGAGACGGGAGGAGCATTAGTTCTTCTCAACATAGGGTGTTGCCTTCAGTTACGTCTTTATTGCTTATGTTCTTCAGATTTCTTCTGAAGAACACAAATCATCCATCAATTGGATCACCTATCTTTGTCCATATCATAAGTCTTCATTGTTTTAGTGTCAGTTTTGTTAATTGACTTTTTTTGTTGGTGGGCAAAGGGGGTGGGTGGATCCTGAAGCTTTCAAAGCCTCAGAATGAGCTTCCTTCCCTGTGGAATTTCTTTTCCTTAAGATCATTGATGCATTAGTCATGATCCTTGGCTGATACTACACTCATTGTTAGTCTATGCATAACCCACTTTGAGTATGTATTCATATTTGCATGCAGTTGATAGATTCTTTAAAATAATATGTCAATTATCTATAAACCTATTACCTAAAATAAAAGCTAAGACATTGGAAAAGCCTTCATCCTGCCACCCAGTTCCCTCCCTGTTCCATCCCCCATACCTCTCCAGCTGAGGGATCCATCATTCTGAATCTTTTTTTTTTTTAATTGGTGCATTGTAATCATACGTCTTAATGAGGTATAGGATGGTAGAGGCATACATGCACACACACTCATTTAACCCTTCCCCAATTCCCTCCCCCCTCCCTCTTTCTCATGTTTGGCTTAGTGATTGATATGTTTGTGAATGTATATCATGTGCATTTGAGTGTTTTCCTCTTCCCCCCTCCCATCTCCTTCAGTTAGGTCACCTTCTTTACTCATCTAGGGTTTCTCCTTCTTTATCTAGAGTCCTGTTTTTCTCAGTATCTTTTATACATTTTTATTGCAGCTCCATGTACTTTGTTCTTAGTTATTTTATGTTCTTCAAATTATAAAAAAGCAACAGATGCTGACAATCCCTGGTTCTAAAGTGTCATAAAACACAGACATCTCTAACGATGCTTATTGGGAAAGACAAGATAATCATGATTATTGAGCTGACATTGAATTACTTTTGACTGAAGAAATAAACACTCTCATGTACGTGCACACACTCACTCACATCAATACCAGGATCACTAATGGGCACATAGAAGATGGTTGGTATTCTAAATTATTAAGGAATTTTACACAGGTTCCCCAGCTAGAAGAAGTCTAACTATCTTGAAACTTAACTCCAATGTCTTATAAGTTTGTAAGAATATGCACATTTCCCCTATAGCCCAGTAAATTATTAATATATAATAATTAATGCAGAAATGTTAAGAAAAGGAACCATCCATTTGTAAAGACCCTACATCTTGAATTTTTCCAGATTAGCTATATTTATTATAACCTGTAACTAAATGTGATTTACTTGTTATATTTTGGTGACTGATCACACTAAAAAATTAATGAATTGGAAAATAAGTATTAACTAGTCCCTGGTTCTGACCATTGCTCATGGCCACTTGCAAACTATTTATACCTCTGGGTGTTCTCGGCACCTCGCACTGAGGAAGCCAGGATGAGGATGCAGAGTTTGACTGATTGTGCAGGAAAGCTCTGATTTCAGGTGGCTTTGGCACCATCCAGTTATTCCATTTGGCTTGGTTCAAGCTCTCTGAATTATTATTGTTTATGTGTCCACAATCTCCTGTAGAGGACACTTTAATCATGCATTTTATTCCTCTGAAATTTCAAGGGAGGCAGACTTCTGTTGAAATCCTCTGCCCCGAGCCAGGATGCACACACAACCCTTCTCTCCCTGCACAATGACTAACTATAAATACGGCCATAACCAATTCTCCTAAGGATCGCTTTTAGTGCCCTCATATTTCATGATGTAGTAAATGGTTTGAACAGTCACCACCTAACCCAAGAGAACTAGCTTCCGGAGCATGGCCATTTCCCTCCCAGTAAAAAGCCAGACTCTAACAAGATGAAGGTGTGCTGTGTACTAACATTCCTCAGAAGTATGGATGGGGAAGAGAACCTGAAGCTGCCCTCACCAGAGAACACGAGAAGGCGCTGATGGCCTTCACATTTGCATCTGTCTCCACTGCTTACATGACTACATTCAAAATAATGGCTTCAAATTTTATTTTATTTTATTATTTTATGACACCAGGGATTGAACCCAGGGGCATTCTACTTCCAGGCTACATCCCTGGACCTTTATATTTTTTATTTTGAAACAGAGACTCATTAAGTTGCCAAGGGTCTGGCTAAATTGCTGAGGCTGGCCTTGAACCTACAATCCTCCTAGCTCAACCTCCCAAGTACTGGGTTTATATGCATGCATGCGCCATGTCCAGGTCAAATTTCTTTTTTCAATGCTGCTTACTTACAGAAGAGTAGCTCTGTTGATTTTTTTTTCTCTTTGTTTCTTATTTTTATTTCTTCTGTTGAAATTTAATGCTGTTCCTTTTCCGTTCGTTTTCCATTTAGCTCATCCATATTATTCTCTTTTTCTTGGCACCCCACGGTGCTAACATTAATAGCTAGTGTTGCTGTTTGTTTACCTCGGAAGCAAACAGACCTGCTACCCACCTGCAGGAGACATTGCAGTCGTTGTTCAGGTGAAATTATTAAAGACACACCAAAGAAACCTTTGTCTGCACTTGACTGCCTCTTGGGGGCTCAGAAATGTTTATCATTACAGTAAGATCCTTTTGGCATTGGAGAATTGCTTTAAACATGCAACTATTTTTAAATCTGCCCATAAGCTCAGGAAGCGTTGCATGGTAAGGTAACAGGGAAGCCCTCTGCCTTCCCCAGATACCAGATTTGCGGTTCATTTCCTGCTCATCCTCTCTGTTTTACCCAAATGCCCTCCCTGACACTCAGACAACAAATCCCCTTGTATCTGACCAGAGCCCGCTCCATGAAGACCACTACTGCACAGATTCTCTTGACTTCCCCTAGAATCGACTTCTGTCCTTTTCTTCACCCTAACATTCAGGACTATTTGGGCTATGATGGTATCACACTTCCTATGGCAAAATAGGACAGGACGAGAGTTCATTGTCCACACTACTTCCAGCACGTTCCGGCTTTGGATGCTTCTAATTCCCGGGCTCACATCTTGCTCCTTACTGTGGCACACTTCCTTTGTAGCCAGGCCCCCTCATGTGAGACTCCCACCTTGAAACTCCTCCATCTGAAAGCCCACCCCTGTCCTTTACAGCTGAGATGAAATACCACCTCCCCCCTCCTTGGCTCTCCTCCAAGCTGCCCGCTCCAGAGCCTGATTTAAGCTCTGGCCGTCACAGGCTCCCTCCGGATAACTCCCCAAAGCTAGCAGCAGCAACTGTTTGTTCTGTTCCTCCCACTGGCCTGTGAGTCCACCCAGCAGAGCCTCAATAAATATTTACCCCATGACAAAAATAAATGAATGATGAACCGATGAACCGATGGCTTTGGCATCTGTGAGCGGAACTTTAGAATCCTTCTTAAGTTATAGGACTCAAGAGAGATGCTGCCTCCTCACCTGTGGACCAAAGACTAGTGACTCCTCCTCGGGCTTCTGTGAAAAACAAGCACACAGGTGCGTAAACTCCCTTGACCTAATGGTCGCTTCTTGAGTCTTCTTCCCGCCTCACAAAAATACTCCATCAATGACACTGCTGTTCAGACAGGGCTGAGATTACTGGGCAGTAGCTGGACAGCGGGGTCACTCCATGCTTTCTGAGGAGGGAGAAGTGGACAGTGGGCAACACTGGATGCAAAGTAAGCGCAAAGAGCAGAAGAGGGGATTCGATTTGCTCTTCCCTTGCCAAGGGGTCAGCAACGGTACCATGTCTTCTCTGGGAATAAAGCCTTTACTCCTTATGCAAACATGCTTTACCAGCGTCACACCTTGGTTTGTTCTATTGTCTTTAGTAACTGATGTATCAATGATGTAATGAATATTTCCTTGTGCTTCAGCTTTTTAAAAAATGTGATTTCTTATTCCTACAGTAAGTGCCTGGCTGTGTAAATATCATTACTGGCACAGTGTATAACAAAGACCTTACGCCAGCCAGGTACAGTGACTCACACCTGTAATCCCAGTACTTGGGAGGCTGAGACAGGAAAATTGCAAGTTCAAGACTAGCCTTAATAACTTAGTGAGGCTCTCAGCAACTTACTGAGACCCTGTTTCTAAACAAAAAATAAAATAGGACTGGGCGTGAAGCTCAGAAGTAGGACACCCTGGATTCGTTCTCCAGTACTCCCACACACGCATACACATAAAAAGGTAAAATTTGTTATTTGTATTTTAGCACAAATTGCATTTATTTTTTTAAGATTACTGATCACCTACCACATTTTGGAAGTATGTTAGGGGCCAAGGAACTAGAGCAAGGTAAGACAGACTAAACTGTGGAGGACGTAGACGTTCTGACCTGTAATTTCTGCATGTTATCTTGTTCTATGAGACACACGAGATCACATGAGATGAATCCTATAAACGCGAGGTTGGCGCCTGGACTATCTCCCCATACCTCCTGCTGCGATTTGGGCTTGGCTCATGCCCCCTCGCCTTCTCAATCCAGGATCCTTCTCTCAGATCCAAGTCTGACCCGAGGACTCTGTGCCGCTGGTGCCCAGGCCTGCCCCTGGCAAAGTAACTGCCCCTGAGGCACTTGTCTGTGTCCCCTCCCGCAGGAGGAAGTAAGGAAAGATTCTCCATTGTTTTCAACTCAAAAGGCTTCTAGAAGTTCCAGGATAAGACCCACACTGACCTCTGTGACTGGCCACATACGGCAAGCATGAGAGCAAGCAAGAAAGTGAGGCAAATAAAAAACATAAAGCCAGGCAGGAACAGAATTAAAACTCAAAAGTTCCTGTCCATTGGCTGGAGATAGGCAGAAAATTAGCTATACATTTTCTAGCAATCAATATAAGGTAAGAAATATAGCTAATTATATAAACTACACCGATAGTTTAACAGATAAATGCACAGCTAGTAAGAAATCCCTCCTTTGGGTGTCCCATAATGCAAGAGCCCTGTTGCCAGAGAGTCAGTTGCTGGAGGGACATCCTCGGCAAGGCCCGCTGCTGTGGTCAGGTGACCTGCTCTGCAGCTGGCTCTGCGGACCATGCATGCTCTGCATGCATTCCTCCACACCCTCTCAGCCCACGCCACTCGCCTCCCCTGGTCTTCTGATAAAGCAGTGAATAGCAGAGAGTTTGAGGCTGTGCTCCAACTAAAGCCACTGAGTGCTGCTCGGCTACAGGCCTATTTAATTACTTTGTGTCAATAGAGAAGGAACTCATGTGTGCCTTTTAAAATTAAGTGGACCAAGAAGGTTAAGTATCTGGATCAAAGACCAATGAAGAACTCAGACACCAGCAATAGACAGCCCAAGGAATCATTCAGGACCTGTTCTAATATACGTAAGAGGATCGAAAGGTCCAAATTAGTATTATCCCTCCATTTTTACACATTTTTGAGAGTTTACTGTTTATTATCTCATTAGAGTTTACATTATTGCAGGAATTCTCAATAACTTCAACCCGCAGAAAATTAATCTGGGAAGAAATATATAGTCTTGATTATTGACTCTCCAAAATAATTTTGAAAACCGGAGTTCCCACCCCTACACATTTTTAAATTGATATGGCAGCTTTGTGGAGTCAAGTTTAAAGAGTTTCAAGAAAGAATATATTCATCATACAAATTCTGGTGTGTATTAGAAATATTGATATTAAAAGCTATCACAGTACACTTTTACACATATTGAGTGGAATTTAGATATAAAATCAATTTGATACATGAACAATTTCTTATTTAACAGTTGAAATTTTGTTTTATGCCTTGAACTCAGATTTTCATTCAATACCTCCTTGAAGAATTACAGCAGAATTTTATTCTTCTGTAGTACATGTTTATGCTTGAGAGTGTTTATTGCTAACCCTCTTATGCTTCTATGATATATATTCAAATGTGTGTGTGTGTGTGTATCAAGAGAGAAAGTGTACTAGTTATTTTTTCTGGATTTACTTACTACAATTATCTGCTGTAATTATTACAGATTATTTTAATCATTTGCAATTAGTTAAACATGTAATCCAAAAAAGTCACATATACATTTAATGAATATGAAGTAAAAAAGCAAACTTAAATGAAAATTGCATACCTTTTTTTTCCAATTGATCATTTACTCATGAATGAATCTAATATGGCTAGAATAAAGCAACTCAATTCCTATTGTTGTTTGTGCTCTGGGGAAAGTTGGTCAAGGCCACAGTGACTCTGGGTATACTTTTCCCTTACGAAATGGAATTATGAGGCAAACAGAAGATCCAGCAAGTAGCCTCCACCCCCAAGCATCTTCCCAGGAAAGAGAATGTTTTGCTATTGGGATGTGGAGTTTGGGTTCCTAGCCAGCATCTGTCCCTGTTAGCACCTGCCAAATAACAAAGTTGACACACATGTATTTACCACTGACTCTATGAATGTGAGTGCAGGCCTGCTTAGCTGAGGATGCGCCTGCTGGGCTTCACTGTGGTCCCTCCTACTGTGCGGCCACCTCAGTCTCAGGACCTGTGTTGAGGAGTGTCAGAGAAGCACCTCTAACAGCTTCCTCACAGCACACAGCCCAGACATCTCCATGTGACCCAGCATTTCAAGAATGCAAGCCCAGTTTGCAAACACCTAGCAGACCTCTGCTTGTGTTGCTTGTACTGATGGCCCAATGTCCCAGGGGACTGAGCAAATGTGTTGACTAACTTCAGACACAGTGTCAGAGGAGCTGCCCGAGAGCATGGATGGTGACCATCTGCTGCAGTCTCTCTCCGGCCCCAGTAAAATGCCTCTTCCAAGTGCAAAGCATTGTCACCATCTGGGGTCCCCAAATCTCAAGCAGTGTGGCTTCAGGCTTGAAGTCCACAGGAACAACAAATCCTTAAGTGCTGATGGAAATGCAGCGAATGAATTCTTAATTAACCAGGGTAATTCATGTGGGTGGTACGGGGAGGGGGAAAAGGCCTGAATCACAATTAAAGTGAAATAAAACCATAATCAATTATTGGCTGAAAGAACAACATCAGGCTAAGTAAAGCAACAGGAACCAAAGGTGAAGTCTGCTCTCCTAGCCAAGTTGACGAGAAGGCAGAGGAGTGACCCCACCTCGGAGAAGTTCTCAGCTTCTCTCCTAAAAGGGAGGGACCCCAGCCCTCAGCTGTGCACAGAAAGTATCTATCCTGGAACTAGGAAGGTTGATCAAAGGAAACTGTCACATGTACCATGACACAGATAAACCTTGAAACCATTAAGCTAAGTGAAATAAGCCAATATCAAGAAGCAAACACTGAGAGGCCTAGAGCAGATAAAGATCACAAAGACAGAAAGAATGGGGTGACCAGAGACTGGGGGAGCGGTGGGGAGCTAGCATTTAATGAATGCAGAGCTTCACTTGGGAACATGAAGAAAGCTCTGCAGACAGGTGATGGTGATGCTTCCTCAGTGTGAAAGTCCTTAATGCCACCAAATGGTACATTCTAAAGTGTAAGAATGGTGAATTTTGTCCAGGTGTAGTGAAGCATACCTATAATCCAAGTACAAGGGATGCTGAAACAGGAGGATCACAGAATTCAAGTCAGCCTCAGCAATTTCAAGAGGCCCTCAGCAACTTAGTGAGACTTGGTTTGCAAATAAAGAATAAAATAATAAAATAGAGCTAGGGGCAAAGCTCAGAGTTAGAACATCACTGGGCTCAATTCCTCATACCTGCAGACACACACACACACACACACACACACACACACACACACACACACACGAAAACTTGTTATTTGTATCTTTTCACAAATTGCAAAACATTTTTTTAAATTAGTGATCACCTACAACATATTTGGAAGACTGCTAGGGTCCAAGGAACTGGAGCAAGGTGAAATAGATGGAACCCTAAACCCTGGAGGAGTTAGATGTTCTGACCTCTGATTGATGCACGTTTTCTTGTTCTGTGAGGCACACAGATATTTCACAGGCACTGTCCAAGTGTTAACATACTCTTTGCCAGAAGATCTGCCTCCCAGAATGTTCTAAATTGTGAAGTGGCAACAATTGGATTGCCTGGAACGATCCCCTCTCTTCTCAACTGCCAAGCTCTGACACCATGCTCCCCTTACCATGACCAGAATCCTGCACATCCCAGCATTACAGCTGGACAAATTTCTTGTGGCTTCTAATTAAATCACCACAACAAATCTGAATTAGCCACACACAGCGTGTGCATGCTGCTTCTGATTACAGCCCTCCTTCTGCTTATGTGCTAGATAACAGACAGGGAAAAAAAGAAAGAAAGAAAATGCTGCTCACACACACGGAGCAGGAGCCATTAGCATTTCACAAGTTGGGATTTCCTGAAGCCAGAGCTTGCCTCTGCCCATCAGACTAGTTCCTCCAACATCCCAGCAGAGGCTGCAGCCACCCAAAGCGTTCAGCAGAGGCCTTTCAAATGCTAAACTACGAAGCTATAATGCACTCACACAAAGACGAATTAAAATTATCATGGCTTTGTTGTGCTCAAAGGAATAAAAATCCTCTTGGAAAATTAAACTAATGCAGAAATAGTTATTTATGCCCTAAACTTTGATTGAAAAATAAGTATTAGGTGGCCTGGATACCACCTTGGAACTTAGAAATGATCTCATTTGTAAAGGTGTCTGCCAGTTCTCTCAAGCTCTCCGTTTATTGAAGTGACCGACATTCATTCTGGCTCACATCTGTGCACATCCCTTTCCAAGATCCCACCAGGCTACCAAAGAAGCATCTCTGAGAAGCACAGTCAAGGGTTTTGTTTTCTTGAGAACTTGCTGATGCGAGAGTATGTCTGGGTGTGTTCATTCTCAAGAATTTCAGAGGGATAAGTTAAAGGTACCAAGGACCTCAGCAACACAGAAACAGAAGTCAGCCATGACTAACACCAGGCCGAGTGTCCATGCCCCATGTGTTGCTGACTCTGGATCGCTGTGAATCCATGCATTGAGATAAGCAAAGAAGAATTCACTCCTCTTTGTGCAGTGCCATAGAGACATTGCTGGGGCCTCCAACAGAATGTGAACCCTCCCACTCACTTCTGACACGTTCGTGCTCTTGCTGAAAGCTTCCTCTGCATTACTGATACAAGAAAAACGAGTTATCCCAAATGGTGTAGGTAGAAGAAAGGCATTTTCACTGACAATGAACACTGTTTCCAACAGTAAAGGTGTAATGGCCAAGCCCCTGGGCAACCTCCCCAGCTGTGTGACTTTGGGCTCCTTTAGTCAGGCTTAAGGATGAGGTGAGACCACTTGTTTGATGGCATCCAGGTGATACCCAGGAAATAAGTTTGCAGTCAGCAGAAGACAAAAGACAGATCTGTGTTGGCAGAGGTAGGTGGTAGGTGTGGGAGTGTGCTCCAAGATCTGTTCCTGGAAAAAACAATTTGAGGACTGAGTCACCAAAACATTCAGCTGTTAACCATGGTGGAGCAGAGTGGAGACAATGGGACCTTGTCCTGTTATGGATCAGGAACTATTGACTGTAGGTAGTAATTTACTTTGGGTCTGGTTATCTTTCTATACCTTGGTAGGCTGTCCTATCTGTGTTTAAATGATATATTGATATATTATATATTAAATTATAATAAATGTTAATTTAGACATTAAATTACATATAATTTAATTAGTGCATTGTAATTATATACCATCGTGAGATTCAAAGTGATACATTCATATATGCACATTTTATTTGGTATATCCTATCTGTGTTTTTAAGTACCATTTGAGACACTTAGAACTTTAAACAAGCCACAGTATAAAGAAAGTTAGTCTAGCAACTAGGGAATCTGGGTTCCTATCTTTGTTCAATTATCCCTTGAGCTATGATCTCTGAGCCCTCATCACATACCTGATCCATTGCACAGGGCAGCTAGCAATCCTCTAAGGAAAGAGTTTGAACGTGTCCTTTTTACAAAAGAGTAGGAGAGACCCGGAGATGGAATAGCCTCACACTTAAAGCAGCGAGACAGCAGACTGGCCCAGGCATTCCCCAGAAACTGCCCTCCTGGCCATGTGCAGGACATGCCTCTTTACCCCTGTACTGCTTTCAAATCTGCCATTATTCTAACGCAACCACCTCACCCTATCTATTTGTTTAGGTCATTATGCATAAGGCAAAGGGAACCTTGGAGGGGAAAATGTCTTGGTTCAGAACAGCAGAGAAGACAGCGAGAGGACATTCTCCCATTAAGAAAGCCTGATCTGAAGAGCAGGCATAGTGAGATATAGCCAGGTCTATAGGAAAAAGAGAAATTTACTTCTGGTAGGGATCATCTGAAGACAGGAAGCTCTGCTCCTGTCCACAGATGAACAATGATAAAGATGTATAATGGGAATGCAGAGCAGCTCAGAGTGAATGATTGTGAATAAGAGGCCATACACAGCCTGACAGAATTCGTAATGGTGTGAATGAATGCTCTTATTAGTTGTTAAGACTCAGCCAGCTCTCTGGGGATATTGTGTACCTGCCACGTCATTGTGTGAGGCATGCAGAAAGAAGCTAATCTCAATCGGGGAAATGAAAATCAAAACTACACTGAGATTCCATCTCACTCCAGTTCGAATGGTAATCATCAAGAATACAAATAATAAAGGCTGGCAAGGATATGGGGGAAAGGAACACTTATACCCAGTTGGTGGGACTGTAAATTAGTAAACCCATGATGGAAATCAGTATGGAGGCTCCTCAATAGAGTAGGAATGAAACCACCATATGACCTAACTATACCACTCCTTGCTATTTATCCAAAAGAATTATAGTCAGCATATTATAGTAACACACGCTTACCCATGTTTATAGCAACACCGTTCACAATAGCCAAATTAGGGAACCATCCTAGGTGTCCATCAACAGATGAATGGATAAAGAAAATGTGGCATATATGTACACTGAGTTTTATTCAGCCATGAAGAAGGACAAAATTATGTCATTCACAGGAAAATGGGTGAAACTGGACAGCATTATGCTAAGTGAAATAAGCCAGACTCAGAAAGTCAAAGGTCATATGTTTTCTCTTGCAAGTAGAAGCTAGAGAATAAAAGAAAAAAGGGGGAGGGAGATTCTCATGAAAACAGAAGGAAGACCTGCAGATTAGAGCAAGGGAGGGGAAAGAGGAAGCACTAGGGAATGAAATTGGCCAAATTATGCCATGTGCATGTATAAGTGTGTAACAATGAATTCCACTATTTTGTGTAATCATAATGCACCAAAAAAAACCTTAACAAAACTAAAAAGAAAGTAATGAATCTGCCTGGAAAAGATTTACCTGATGTAAATGTCTTGGTGAAGTTTAAGTGATGCTCGGAAGATACAAGAAGCAATAAGTGTCTTAAGAGGAATGTCTACCATTCTGGACATCCTGATTCTGTTCATCCAGCTTGTGTTTCTTTGCTCCACATAAAATATTTGGTGGAGAGTGAGATAATGTCCCTAGATAAAGGACATTCTTCCGTTAAGAAGCACAATGGGACTCCCACACAGCAAAGTCCAGCAGGAATGAAGCACTCTTTAACCCCTGGTAGAGTCCAGCAACCTTGAGGAGCTCTGGCCCACAACATCCCAGGGAAAGCCACCTTCTCCCCAGAGAAATGTAACTGGAAATATTGGAGTAGAAGCTCCCCATCAGTAAGGCATTGTCCACTGTGAGTAATAGAAATCCCTACTTAAATTGAATTGGACAATAATGAAATTCTACTGACTCAGATGAAAAAGAGTCCAAGTAAAGCATAGACCTCAGGTGAGGATTGATCTAGATGCTCGACAATGCCAGCACTGTCAAAGAGAGCCTCCCTCCTGGTGCCTCTGCTGCTTCCACAGGGTCACATGGTCTCGAGCCGCCTGCAGTAGTTCTCAGCATTCTGGGCTTCGGTATTCCTTCTCATTCATCCAGGAAAGCACCATTTTCAACATTCCCAGGAATTACCCCGAGATTTGCTTGGATTCTGCAAGTTGGAGTCACATGGGTGGGCACGAGGAAAGGGCAGGGGGTGATTAGTTTAGCTGTAGTCATGTGTTTTAGCCCTTAAGATGGGGTTAGAAACAGTGTCTCTGAAATCTGATTGGTCCCCTACTAGAAATTGTCAACAGTTTAGAAAGATGACAAAAGGAAAGGATACAGAGATTACCAACAAAAGTCCACTGTAAACACTAATGTTGCCTGACTCATCCACACACAGCAAGAACATTTGGCTTATAAAACATTTAAGGGTACGTTATCATAAACTCAATGTTTCTTAACCAGAAGTCTGAAAAAATTAATGCATTTAATTAAAGAACTGAAAAATCTCTTCAACTATATTAATAAAGGCTCTAAGTACCTTCTCTTAAGCAGATAGCTCAATGCATTCATTATTCTCTTTAAAACCCTTTTGCCCATGATCAAATCATCATTGCTAATTAATATTTATTGCACATGCCTGGGCATGGTGTACTGTAATAAGCACTTCGTGGAAACCAAAGATATTACAGGAACCACAAGCAACCGAGATTTTTCAGCTCAATCTTTGTGCTTCTAAAGCCCTGATGTGACCCATTTAAATGAGTGTATTAAGTTCCCTCATTCCTCCAAAGAAATTACAATTGCCTTATTTGCATATAGTTAATAAAGAGATCCCCTTTGGACCGGATGACTCAAGCAGGC
>PVLC010028088.1:0-21328 GCA_004027655.1 Graphiurus murinus
GAAGCAGGAGGGATGGGGAGGGGACATAGGGAAGGGAGGAAGGCTGGTATACAGGGGAGGGGAGGGGAGAAGAGGGAGCAGACAGGGTGGGGTAGCCCAGAGACAGTGGGTAGAAGGGGCTCCTGTAGCAGTGGCTGAAGGAGTGACCGTCTCAGAGGGAAGGACAGAGATGAGAACACATCCTAGAGTTTTGACTTGAACTTGGTGGACAGGCCTGGTACTTGCTGAGCAGGAGAAGATAGGAAGAATTTCTTCCATGGGTTTCCATGTGATTGCCCTCAATCATGGCCTGTGATGTCCCCTCCTCAGCTCTCATGCTATTGCTCAGCATTCCTCAGGAGCTCCTCAGTATCCCCTGCTCTGCTCCAGGACAGAATGTCATGGGAGTTCTGGCCTCCAGTCCCCAACGTGCTGAGGCCCCAATACTGGACATTTTCTACTCCCTGGGTACCAGGGGTGTCCTACACCTCTGTGCCTGCATCTCTCTCTGCTGTTCTGTGCCTGATGCTTTGTAACTCCCGTTCATTAAGTGCCTGACTGATGGTGTCTGTCTACCTGTCTCGTTTGATCTGTCAACCCCCATGGGGTGACCTCTGCCTTTTTCCTCCTGTACATCTAAGCCTGCACACATTGGATCTTGCCTTCCCTTCATAAACTTGCTGTACCCTCCCCATGGCCAGAACCCCCCAGCCATCCACAGCCTGTGGCTTCACTGTGGCCTAAGAGTTGTTTCCTGATCCTGAGGCTTCTATAGCCTCCTCAGACAGTGTGAGCCCCCTCCCCCTCACCAGAGCTTCTGCTGTTAGGACTCACCTCCTTCAGGCCTCCAGGGGCTGAGGTACCAATTTCTCATCAGCTCAGTCAGCATCTTCCATGGCAGCCAAGGGATCTGCCCCCAACCTGAATGACAGTGACATAAAACTGAATTCAAAGAAAACAGGGAGAGTGATCTAGGAAACTAAGAGATCTAATGACAGGGGAATCACGCAAGGCTGTACCTGGGTACTGGATGATGTCAGAAGGAATCACCTCTCTTGACTTGCTTACTGCCTCTGAGCTTGTGCCAGTTGAGCCACCAACTGTCCTAACAGCCTTCCTCTATGGTTTCAACTGTAAGACCTGCCTTATGTGGAGTGATTGGTCAGATGCTCAGACTTAAGCCAATCAGTGGGGCCAGGGAGGATTGTCTCTGCTGATTGGATAGATCATAGTCACATGACCTTTGTCTCCAAGGCTCCTGGGGAGCTGCTCACCATATTTCAGGTGGAGGATTCTGTAATTCCTGAGAGCGGAGTTCAGGGTGGAATCACTGTGTCTTCTGTGTCTAGTTTCCTGGGCTATGCCTGCTCATTCCCTTTCCCACACCTCATTCTTTTGTTCACAAATGAATTCTCCCTTTTTAAGGCCCATTTCAGTACCACAAAAATATCAAGATTTCCTGTGTGAAGGTCAGTTTTGGCATTTGTTCCCAGCTTCTGGGGCTGCTCCTTGTGTGATGTTGCCATCAGTTGTTCAGTCTGCAAACACTCACTGACTGACCATTAACTATGTGCCTGGCCCATGCTAGGTGCTGGACCCAGGGATCATCATGACTGAAGACCTTCCAGTCAGGAAGCTAAGACTCTAGGAAGAGTACCAAGAAATTGGGAAGGCAAAGGCCAATGTGTAAGTCCACAAAAAAAGTTAATCAGGTAAATGAATTTGAGAGGGTTCATGGAGGTGCAGGAAGATGGACACAGACAGACCTATGAGGAGGTGACAAATGAAAAGAAGGGACGGCTCATGTGGCCAGCAGAGCTCCAATGTCCCAGGTAGGGGGAAGCTCCCGCAAAGCCCCTGAGGTTGCAGCAACCACAGGGCTCCCAGAGAAGACATTGGAAATATTTCTTGTCAAGAGCCAGACAGTAAGTGTTCTGGCCTTTGAGGGCCATATGCCCTTTGTCACAACTGGTCAACTCTGTCACTGTTATTCAAAACAAGTCATTGTCCACACTAAATGCCTGGGTGTGAACGTGATCCAATGACACTTTGTTTATGAACACTGAAATCGGAATTTCATGTATTTTCACTGGCCATGAGGTACTGGTCTTTTGATTTTTCTCTGACATTTAAAGTGTATAATTTTAGCTGGCTTGTGCTGCAAAAACAGGTGGCAGGCTCAGTTGGGCCCCCAGGCTGCAGTGTGCACACCCCCACCTGCAGAGGATCAGAAAGGTGGCTGATGAGGGAGCAGGGCAGTGGGGAAGACAAGCGCTGGAGATGGGGCCAGAGAGAGAAACAGGGGCCTGCCCCATCAGCTCTGCAGGCCGTCCTCCAGCTGTATGGACTCTGAGGTGCCTGGGAAATTCCTGCCTGGAGTTTCAGAGCCAATGGTGATTCTGGGTTGTGGACCAGAATCACCCAGGGAGTCTTCCAGGAAATGAACTATCTGATCAAGCACCTGAGGCTGCTTCCAGTCCAAATTTAAAGGTCCCCATGTGACCGTGAGAGAATCCCTTTCTTTATCTGGGCTTCTGCCTTCTCATTGAAATGAAGCATTGGGGTTAATGAGCTCCAGGGCCCCTCTCAGCTCTGATAGGCTGTCATTGGACTTAACTCACTGCAGTTCGAGTCTAACCCTCAGCACCATGGACAGCGGCCAGCTGAGGTTGAGTGAGACCAGTCACAAAACACTGAGTCTATTCTTCCCTCTTCATGGCTGTCCAGGACACCGGGACTCTGGAGCTTCAGGAGATCTGGGCTCTCTGCATCTCTGAGGCCCCCAGGCTCTGTACAGGCTGCCACACGCTGCTGCCATTGCCACAGGTCTCCAGTGGGCTGCTTGTGAGCCTAAACTCTCCCTCCTGTGACAGCGAAGCTTGGGCCTCTGAGAGGGAAGTGCAAGGGGCACCCAGGGATGAGGATGGTGGGAGGGAGGATGACGGGAAGGTTCTATGGAGTCCATCCACCATGTCCCAATTTGAAATGTCCCACATGAAATGAGCAGTGACTCCCAGGAAGACTAGACGCCCTGGTGTGTTGGTAGGGGAGTGGGAGAATCTCCCAGAGGTATTTCCAGTGGGGAGGTATTTCATTCTCTGCTGCATAAGTCCTGTCCCTCTTCATTTTTTAACAGTAGGAGACAAGAATTAATTCTCTCTGGTCACTCTGTCACTCATTTTTCAGTCCACTTAGCTGCCCTACACCTTATGAATTCATTTTATCCTTTATTTATTTAGTGTGTGTTTTTCTTCTCTAATATTTATGGATATTTTTAGAAGAACACAGGGAACCAAACAACCCAGGAACAGAGAACAGAGTAAGTGGACCTGCCAAAAGTCGAGCCAGCACAAGCTCTGGCACCAGGAACCAAGTCTTGTCCATTTTCCCACCATCCTGGGGCCACACAGGCCCTCATCTGGACCATGTGCCCAATGATCATGTTTAACTAATTTTCCAAGACCAATATGAATGGTCCTGGACAGCAAGATTGGTGACTTGGAAAATGAGTTAAACATGGTCCTGGACAGCAAGATGGCGACTGAAGGAAACAGCATATCTCAGTCGCTCTGAAGCTTGGACCTCAATCGCCATGAAGGCAGCTTTGTGACAAGAGAAAAAAAGCAGTGCATACTTGAACAAAGCAACAAACAATAGATGTGGCAGAACCAAGGCCAGAAGATAGAACAAAGGACAGCAAAGTGCCTGTGCACCTCCCCTGGGGAACGGCAGTGGCCTACGTGGCTGTGATGGCGCCATCTTGGCCTGACTTTTCTGGGGAAGCCAGCACTGCAGCCTCTAGAGACCCTCAGTAAAGAAGGCCATGACTTGATGTGAAGTAAGCGGCTGCATTTCATCAGTATTGTAAGCAGTTGGCACCTTGGTCCACACTTGACAGAGATCCAGCTGAGCTCACTTCCTCCGGAGATCCAGAGCTGTACCCAACAAGACAGTAAGTTAACAACCCACCCAGCATGGCCACAGTGACTCTCGTGGCAAGTGATAGACTTGTGAGGTCTAAGACTTTGCGGTTCACCCCTCTGAGGGTTGGGGTGGAGGCCTTTGTCAGACACACCAGAGGTGGCAGATTAGCAGACAGCCTCCAGGGCCATTTGGGAGGGAGAGGTCTACAGTCCACAGAGTGCAGTGCCCTCCTTGCAGGACCTCTGGAGATTGATACAGGACACCCAGGTGTGGTATTCAGGGAGTAATCAGACCAATCAGAGGTTTCAGAGCTCTGTGTTTATACTGGACACCTTCCACCTGTGTAGGCAGACACACACACACACACACACACACACACACACACACACACACACACACAGGCCTAGGATCTGTGGAAAGCGTGGAGACCTGTGCTTACACTGGGTCCAGCCCCATTGACACCCACTGCTTGCATAGACAGAAAGACACACATGGGCAGGCCCTGTGGAGAGTTCAGACACCCAGGCATGCAGTGGGAGAGGCACCAGTGGCACTCAGCACCTGCACAGACCGATACACAAATCACAAACTGTCTCTTACAATTTTATTGCTTTTTTTGGTATTGTATTGGTTATTTTGGGTCTCTTACATGTCCACACAGATTTTAGGATTAGATTCTGCAAAACCTATTTTTTCTTCAGCAATGTTTTGTAGATTTGAGTGTGTAATATTTCTTATCCTTAATTAAGTTTATTTTAATTATTTTCACTTCAAATTTTAAATTTTTTTTTTCTTTTTTTTTTTTTGCGGTACTGGGGATTGAACTCAGGGGCTTTCTACCTTCGAGCTACACCCCCAGCCCTATTTTGTAATCCTTATTTTGAAACCAGGTCTCACTAAGTTTCGGAGTGCCTCACTAGGTAGCTGAGGCTGGCCGCGAACCCGGATCCTCCGGTCTCAGCCTCCCAAATGCTGGGATTACAAGCATGCGCCACCACGCCTGGCTCAAATTTTAAAATCTTTTAAAAATTATTTGTTTTATGTTAGGAAACTAGGAGTCCTAATATTGTATTGTTGGATTACATAGAGTTCTTCCTGCCAGGGTCCAGCCCTGGAACGTGTCAGAGGTCCGTTGACAGGTGTGGATTGAGACGAGGTTGCGAGGATATGCACACCAGAGAAACTCAGGAGGCACATCTACTTTATTGTTCTCCAATAGCTGTTTTTATAACTTTTTTTTACTTGACAGTGAAGCCTATCCTTGAGGCTACCAACAGGCAGACAGCCAGGCAGTTTGAGAGAGTAAATTTATTTTTTGAAGGATAAGCAGGTGTTAAAGGGAGAGCTGTGATGCCTTATCTGTTCTCGGGGCATCTTTAACCCATTTGTCTTTGTTAGTTTAGTCTGTGAAGCTCTGGGAAAGAAATGTAGGTGCAAACAAGGACTGCATGTGTTTTGATAATGTTTGTAAGTGATTTTAGAATTTCTTATGTTATTTGTCTGAAGGCACTATTTTTTCAGCTAATACAAAGAAATCACTGTCCAGCCACCATCTGTTTCTAAGAAATTTTCCCTATAATTAATGTAAAAACAAAACCCAAAGCACCCAAAATTTCCAGAATATAACATAATGCAAAGCGAGATATGCCACACATTCCTTCTTATAATCAACTGCCTTGCAGGAATCCATTGAACCGAGCCTTACTCAAGATCCAGCTATTAAGGAGCTGTGGCACCTTCCTGCAACTCAGCCATGGGGAAGTGGTGCTCGTTCTCTTAGTTAGGTGCCCACAGGACCAGAGCACAGGCAGGAGGACCCACAATGTTCCAGGGTTTTGGAGAAGAGAGGACTGTGGTCCTACATTTCACCTTTGTGAGCACCTGAATCCAAGAAGCGCTCACTCACCCTGGTGTGGACAGGGCTATAGCAGAGAAAGGTTCAGTTTTTTCCTGCATAAACTGAGGTGCGTGGGGTGTCTGACCCCATGGGTTTCACATGTCCAGAAAGTGTAGGCCTTGTTTCACCATTGAGAACCTACTGCATCCTCATTCCCTGAAAACATACTTCCCACTCCATCAAGATCCTCCAGAGGAAAGGTCTGGAGTCACTGGAGCTCTCAAGGCTCCAGAACACTGACACATAGACTGATGTGGCCTATGATGTACCAGGTTAATTGTACTCTATTACACTAGACAACAATTTTCTGACAGAGGAGTAAGAGCACATCATTTGTATTCCATGCTGTTGTTGATATTTCAATCACTAACTACCTAGTGCAGGGAGCCATGGTGAGGCTGCCCATCACATAGACTTAGATGAGACATGTGTGCCTATTCTAAATATAGGAGGGAGGCAATGGGAGGGTTATCGCCAGAAGGTGACAATATCTTTATTACATTTAATTTCTTTTTTTTTTTTTTTTTTTTTTTTTGCGGTACTGGGGATTGAACTCAGGGGCATTCTACCTCCGAGCTACACCCCCAGCCCTATTTTTTATTCTTTATTTTGAAACCAAGTCTCGCTAAGTTGCGGAATGCCTCACTAGGTAGCTGAGGCTGGCCGCGAACCCGGATCCTCCCGTCTCAGCCTCCCGAATGCTGGGATTACAAGCGTGCGCCACCACGCCCGGCTTATTACATTTAATTTCAATCAACATCTTACTGGTGCTGAATGAATGAGGAGGTCCAGAGAGAAGTGACGTGCTCAAGATCACTCTGCTGGGACCCAGGCTTGAGAAGGTTTATTCCATGGTGCTGCTCACCCTTGGTGCAAGTCTCCTGCCTCTAAGTTGTGCACCATCTGCAGGTGACCGCAGAACACAAGTTGCATACGTTTTTTTCCACATACACTTGATGATTTCCATAGTACATGGATGCGCGACCTCAATTTTGCACATTTGGAGGCCGAAAAGGCAAATGGCTTGTCTAGGGTCAGGAAACAGGTGACCCCAATAAAATAAAAATGTTGTATACAATTGTGTCTCCTCCAATCAAGGTCCCTGACTGAGCTGAGGATTTGCCAGGAGGCTGAGAGGATGTCTATGTTTGCATAACTGTGTACAGTTAAAAAGACGACACAGCAGAGGAGGGTGAGGAGTCAGCACCCCAAAAGGCTCTTGCAGAGGTCATACAGAAGGAAGAGTCCTGAATAATGGAACTTAGAGGAAATGACCTCACTTTATTGGAATGTGAAACCCTGGTGGCCAGCCACTCATATCATACATAGACTGTTAATCCAGCTCATTTGAAGGGAAACACTTGAGAGAAAGATGTTCTCTTGCTGTATTCCCATGTATCGGAGTACTAGCCAGAGAAAGACCCAGAGTGGGGTTCTTCATAGATATTGGCCCATTGCACATACCAGACACTTCTGGCCAATTCTCAGGAGACATAGATTGGTAAGAGAGGGCATCCCAAGGCCAGACCATCCAGATCAGCCCTCACCTGTGGTCCCAACTGCCCAGGCCTTTATCACTGCCCCTTTACCACGTGTGTTTGGGACAAGGAACAAAACCCTGAGGAGGATAGCTGGACAGGAGCTGGTTTTTAGGTGCTGGGACTCTGGAAAGTCTGCTGGAGGACAGCCTCAGCAAACAGACTCTCATCAACCTAGCGACACCTTGTTTCGAAAATAAAAATAGGGCTGGGGTGTAGCTCAGAGGTAGATTACTGCTGGGATCAATCCCCAGTGCAACAATAATAACAAAAACGGGAGAAAACTGTGTAAAATAATGCTCTTCATGTATGCTACTAATACAGGTAGGTGCTTTTGTTCCACAGCTAATAAACTATCTTTAAGATACCTTGAGGGCACCCATGGTTTGTTCATTCTCTGCCCCTTATGAAATCTATTCTGAAATCTAAGTATGCTTTCACCGTGCACATGCACATCCTCCACATACACAAATAGGAAAGGTTGAGTCTTCCTTGTTGAAATTCCAGACCCCAACCCTCTGGCAGTTCATGGTACTGCCACTGATCATATGTCTTTCTGCATCCTCTCTAGGGGAAAGATAAGTCTACCCAGAACCCAAAGGAGATATTCATGATGCAAAGCCTCCAGCCAGGCTCAAGGGAGATGACCGCAGAGTCCCTGGTACCATCCTTCCTGAGTAGAAGCATTTCCTACCTCAGCACCTCTCTGTGCTCATGCTGGGACTGTACCACCATCCCACCCTTCCTGGACCAGCTCTTCAGTTGGTGAGTGAACTCCAAGACGTAGCCATGACTCTGCCACACGCTGTGGTATGGAAATGCCACTGCAGGTCTCTGAGCTTCAGTGCTCCTCTGAGTAGTGGGGCTGTAAACAGAGAAACCTCATGGAGCTTTGGAGGGACAAAATTGTCTAAGATATGTACAGTGGGAACCTAGCACCTGACTCTAATGAAACGGCTTTTGGAAAAGACTCTGGTGAAAGCTGTGTGGACTTTAGTCCAGAGATGTGGTTAAAAGTGAGAGACACTTGAGACTGAGATGGGAGGATGGCAGGTATGGGGCCAGCCTCAGCAACTTAGTCAGAACAAAATAAAACAATTAAATAGATCTGGGGGTTTAGCTCAGTGATAGAATGACCCTGAATCCAAACCCAAACTCCCTCCCCCCCAAAATAGTTGGAAATAGATATGTGTTCTGTGGCTTGTCCAAGACTGAAAGAACCCTGGGTTTCCTACGTCTTAAGACTTCTATGAAAGAACAAAGTCATGCAGCTTCCTCTGCAGGCGAGAAAGCAATGAGTGATGAAGACTGTGTTCCAAAACTCCTGCAAAGGAGAGGAGAGGATGGGACTCATGGACCACCCACCCTCAGCACATTCAGAGCTCAGCTCTGCCTGTCCTCTTTCACCCCACATCCACCCTCCCACCCACATCTCAGGTGTCCAGAACTGGAGTCATGATGAGCAACCTGCCCACAAACCTGCCTGAACTGCTGAGGCTCAGGTGGCTGGAGTTGTGTCCCTTCCTCTTTGGGAAAAGAATGTCAATGGAAACATGAAGCCAAGAATTGTCTGCATTTGTCTTGCTGATCAAGGTCAGCCCCTGCCAGGAGAGTCACAGAATTTTGTCAGTGGGATAACACTACAGGGTAGGAATGGGGGTTGGGCAGGAACAGAGACTAGCTCCACACAAGGATGTCATGGAAAGGCTTTGCAGAAGGGAAAGCCAGGTCTCTGATTCTGCTGCTTACTCTTCTATCCCCAGCACTAGGTCTTCCATTGTGGACACCTGGCCATACTTGCCAGGACTCAAACAGAAGGTGGCTGGAAGAGAGCTGGACCCTTCTGAAGGTGTTCTTCGGGCTATCCTGAAACCTTTCAGGCCAACTGACAGAAAAAATGATGGTGAGGTGCACCACATTCTAAAAGAATATGTGGGGATTTGTTCAGAGTTGGGACTTTCATAAATACAGAGAGATCTTTTCTGGTTGAAGAGGACATGGGAAAGTGACTAGTGTTGGCGACCCTTTCTATTCTTCCCACTCTTTCTCCATGGTCAGAGTGAATATGATTATCAGTACGGGCACTAGATCCAGCTCCAGCATCCCTGGAAATCTGAGGGCCTGCTCTGTAGCCAGTCACCTACTGCACGGGGTTTCCTAGCCCCTGGAATGTCAGCACCAAGGCCAGCTCTGGAAGCAGCGCCAGCAGCAAAGGAAAGCGGGAATGACATCACCCAATTCTCTCCAAAGCTGCAGGCAGAACAACTGACACGAGTAGACGCAGTGAGCAGTTGAGTTCTGCAGGGAAGACTGGGGCAGGATGCCCATTTAGCACCATGAGCCTCAGAGCAGCCATTCCCAGACCACTTGACAATGATCTGAAACCAATCCAGTTCATAACTTACCTAATGGGTGACCTGCATTAGTGTTTTTTTCCCCAAGCTTGCCCTGTGCACATGTGGGCAGTAGAGATGGAATGTTAACTACCAGCTTCACAAAGTGACCCTGAAGCTCATCTGAGATGTGCCTGATAGAGCACAGGGCAGGGCGGTGGCCCACTTTGGGGTGGATTGTGCTCACCAAGGAGCAGGCAGGTCCATGTGCTACCTACCAAACATCCCAGGTACCTCACCAGCCCTATCATTTCTTATACAGTCTATGTGCACTAGATTCAAGAGCAGATACCCAAGCAGAACCTGTAGTTGTAGCTGACACCTGGAATGAGCATGTGATTTGGAAAAAAAAGACCAGAGGGATAATGAGGTTGGGCAGAAGATGCCACCTCAGAACTAGCAGAACTGAGAATCCATCTGGTGCTGGAATGTGGTGAGGTGCCTGGGAGATCAGGCCACTCCTTCCTCATCAGTCCTGGGTCCTGGGTCCTCATCAGTTTAGCTTAATCAATGGGCTAGGAACAAATCTCACCTATTGCAGAGGTCTCTGGCCATATCCAACACTTCCCTCTTTCTAATTCATACCACTGTTGGTTGCCAGGAACTGTGTACAATCAAGGGTTTAGTTTGGGTGGACTGTGCCCATATGATACTCTCTTCCTCCTCAGGAGCTGTTCAAGAAGGCACTCCCCCATGACTGCCTTGGATCAGTGTGGTCCCAGAGAAATAAAAAGGGAAAAGAACACCTACCCCCCACCATTTGTGCTACCATCACACAATTCAATCACATGGCCGACACTTATTAAGACCTGCTGCAGGGATGCCACCAGGAAGGCTGGGTACAGGGCCAGGGTAGCCAGAGTGAGCTATGAGAGGCCCAGGAAACATGTGATCTACCTCTGCTCCTTATTCAATACTTAGGATGGAGAGTGTGGACTAAGACCCTGCACAACACGTGGGCCCTTCCCTCCAGGCACACAGCCCTACACTCCCATTTCAGGTGGTGTGCTGGGAACTCTCATTGAATATGGCCTCCCTGGGTTTAACTAAGATCCTCCATCCTCTGAGTGTGGCTCATTGGGTCCCAGCTGTGCCCTTCTGTAGCTCTCTGGGCATCTGTCTTCTCCAGGAAGGAAAATATGAGCTGAACTAGATGAATCTGGAACAGGCAGAGCCCCAGATCTTCCCTCAAACAGTTGATTTCTTCCATCCATAGGAATATCTAAAGCTGAAGAACCTCTCTTCCCTGCATGCCATTGTCTGGGCTCTGCAGAGTACACCACTGCATAGACTAAAGCACACATGGGGAGAAGTGTGCAGGTGGGTATGCTTTCACCTTGAGAACTCTAGGATTGGCCAGGAACCAGCAGTAGGTCTGGACAGAACCCCCTTCATAATCCTTGGTACAGGCTGGGAACCCAGGAACACCTAGGGTAGGAATAGACTTGAAACACTGGTCCCTAAGCCTTCCTTGCTACAGTATGGATGAGGATTTCTGACTCGGGACCCAGTCAAATTAACTGTCAAGCACATGCTGTTGGAAAAATTGACTTCCTAAATGATAACTTTGCAGCATGGAACTCTTTGCTCAACTGAAATCTAAACTGTCAAAACAGGCAGAAATGAAATGGAGGTGGGGCCCACCTCCAACACTAGAGCTTCACTCCTCAGCCCTGGGCATCACTTAGGTTTCAAAGGAAACAAATTAGAAACTCTCATTCAGGGAATTCGCATCCTTTGGGTCCTCAAATGAAGGGAATTTGTATGTAATACTTCTTATTCTATTTCTCCTTCCTTTTCTCCAGTGACAGAAAAAACTCCCTCAAATTCAAAACCTTGTGCTCCAAGAACAAGCACTACGCAGGGGTGTACTCATCAAGGACCAGGACCTCAGCTGCTGGGCAGCCACCAGTAAGGAGATGAGCTGTGGCTTTGGTCGACTCAGGGGTGCCTCTCTGTCCTGCAGCTACGACCTGTCCTGCCTGCTCAAGTCCCCTCCCAGGCATGCCAGCAGCACTCTCAGGACCAAGAAGAACAGGTCCTCATGGATCTGAGAAGTGAGTGATCACCACACCAGTGGGGGAGACCGCCTCAGGGCTCAGTGACAATGCACTACATGTGGCTCAGAAAGTAGAAAATAGGCCCCAGGTTCCGGGCCCCCACTGACAGCTCAGGGACTCAGTTGTCTCAGCTCTCTGTTACCTGAGGCCCTGTTGTCATAAATGGAAGGTGCCCTCCCCATCCCTCTGACTCTGTACCTATCATTACGCATAATCTCTGTGTACTACTGTTTTCTGTTAGTGCTTTATTCCATGTTATACACTGTCTCCTTGTTTGTGGTTTTTCACTAAAGCTCATAGTTGGGGATCATTTCTATGTGTTATGTTAATCTCTTGTGATTATATCACAGATGCATGAGCTCCTGATCTCTGCCATCTCTGAAAGAGACACTTAACTGCAATGTGGCTCTGTTCTTACCTTGCCCTAATGTGCATGCTCACCACAGCCAAAGTCCGAAATCAAAAGTCCATGAAATGTAAATATAAGCTCTGTGCCAACAATGGTCAAACCATTTTATTTATTTATTTATTTATTTATTTATTTATTTATTTATTTATTTATTTATTTTGTGGTACTGGGGATTGAACTCAGGGGCGTTATACCTCCGAGCTATACCCCCAAGCCCTAGTTTTTGTTCTTTATTTTGAAACCAAGTCTCACTAAGTTGCAGAGTGCCTCACTAGGTAGCTGAGGCTGGCTGCGAATCTCAGCCTCCCGAATGCTGGGATTACAAGCATGCACCACCATGCCCGGCTGGTCAAGCCATTTTCATCCCATGATTCTAAAATTATGGCATGTACCCAAGCTGTCAACGAGCCACACAACCAGCCCTTGAAAGATTAAAGTGCAGGGGCCATGAGAACATGGTTTTTGTTAGACTCCCTCATCTCCTTTTCTGCTAAGTGCTGCTGTTATATGAAAAGTAACTAAGCACGTCCTTGGAAATTCCAGGTTACCTCGTCTCTGGGCCACAGCATGGTGCCACCATTGTTCACTCTGTGCCCTGGCATGCTGCCACCTTTGTTCTGTTTTGATCCGTTAACTGGACTGTGACAGTCCAGTGAGCACAGATGCGGATATGCAGATATGGGGACACGGGGACCTGCAGATGACCTATGCAGGAGTCTCCATGCACAGTTCTATGTGCTCAGTCTGCCACCACTGGGACTGGAGGACTAGGCCTTCTATTTCAGCCTGCACCGCTGGAATTAATCCATGTCTCATGCCCTCTGGATGCCTCCCTTCTTTTACAGATGGATCCAATCAAATGTGCACCTTCCCAGCCTTGGTCATTGCACAACACGTGGTACAGTCATTGCCAGGATCTGGGGCTGTCTGCTATGGGATCTTCAACACTAGAGGGAGGGGTAGAGGGCTGGCTAGAATTGAGTGAGTGGCACTCAGTAGCCAGACTTTTGGGGGCCTAGGCACTCCAGCAGGCATGGCCTGAAGTGGAAGGGAGCCCCATCCAACTTGAAAAGGCTCTCCAGGAGCAACTGAGAGATTTTTCTAACTGCAGCCTCCACCAGGCAGCTGGTGCCTTTGGGATGAGTCTTTCTCACAGCCCTCCAGGGGGAGATGAATCATACACTGATAAAGCAGCCCATGCAGAAAACTCCAAGAAGAGCTGGAAGCACAGAAGCAGCTGTAGCAGGCATTGGAAGAGATAAGATGATTTCTGGAGTAGGAGATGCACCCAGAGCTCCAGAAGGAGCTGAAAGCAGACAAGCAGCTACAGCAGCTGTTGGAGACCAAAAACTTGCTGGAGGAAGAAGAGGGTGCTGGTCCTACCCTGCATGCCAGCCCAGTGTTCTTGAAAAGGGTAAAGTTTGAGCAGCCCCAGGCTCCAGGGGGAACACGCAGGGCTTCCCCCAAGTTGTGAAACACCTGCCATAGTGCATCTACACGTAGTTATGTCAGAATCTATATAATTCATTAGTCACTTATCTACTAAGGTTATGGGACCTGAGGGTGGATGGAATTGTCCTTAATGGCCAGGAATGGAGAAGCTCGCCTCTGTAACAGTGCATCCCTAAGTGTGACAGAGGCTGCAGAATAGCCATGGGCCTGGACAGGGAGATCGCTCTCTACTTGACTGGCTGATGGCAGCTGTTTGCACAGTGTGTTCAAATTCAGGGGACCCGCCTGGGTCCACAAGTGGCAGAGGTATGCTGAACTCGACCAAGTGCTGAGAGATTTGGGCATGAGAAATGCCTGTTACAATTTAAATCTAGAGGATCAGATGAGGAACAGTTCATGACATAACATCCTCATAACATCACATTTCTTAGATTTTAGTTCAGATGGTCCTAAATTTCAGTTGCACTGGTGTGTTATGGTTTCTAAGATGAAAGGAGGCAGCAGGTAGATTTCCTTTCCCCATTACAATGATAAATGGACAGCTGCTGTCTTTGCGTTATTATACCAGGATAGAAAAGAGTAATGGATGCATTTCACCTATACACGAAGACATTTTATTTCAAGAGGCAAAACTCACCAAAATCTTAGCTTGTTTATTAAGTAAAACTCTCAGCATAGAGTATTAATATGCTCTTGCTTGTCTAGAGCAGGGATTGGCAGACCTTGTATAATAGCTCAGAGTTTAAGCAATTGTGACTTTGGCATATTGTGTGTGCTGTATCTACTCACCTTTCCCCTGGTAGGTGGAGACAGGCGGAGTGAGGGGGCAGCAGGGGAAGAGTAGCCCCTGACCAGCTCTGCCTCAGCCTGCAGGTCCTGAGGTGTTCCCTGAAGCCCCAAGCAGCTGTGGAGGCAGGAAAGCAGGATAGGGAGACCTGAGGCTCCATGGCCTCACTGAGGAGCTTCCCGCTGGCCAGGTGCAGGTCCTTAAGCTGTAGGAGTTTCCTGCATGTGATGCTGTGAACATCTGGCCATGCAAGCCTCTTCTACCATTCCTCCCCTCCACACCCAGCCATGACCAACTGCTGTCACTGTTGTGAGTGCCCAACTGCCTGGGAGAGGGGTCTGTGTTTGGGGGGGGGGGAGGTGGGCTCCAGCAGGTCCTATAACAGCTTTCCTTGCACTGAACTTGAGGCTTGGATTGTGCCTCCTGATCTTTGCCATAATCCACTTGGGGGACTCCTTCAGTGCAAATACTTCTAAGCTGACACAAATGTCAGAAGATGCTGGTCCTGGTACCTTCATACTTAACAGCTGTGCCCATGGGTCCCCATAATGCTATCCTGCCCTAGGGACTTACTATTCTAGCTCAGGAACCACCAGTTCCAGGCTTCTCTGGGGACTTAACGCCATGGACCATGGAAGGCTAAGGGGTTCTAAAAAATATAAAATGTTTCTGTCAGAAAACAGAACTCCACCTGTCAGCTATGCTTAAGATTAAGGTGTCCTGGGACAGCTGAGGCTATCCTTGAACCTGCAATCCTCCTGTCTCAGCCTCCCAAGTACTGGAATTACACAAGTGCACCTTCACACCTGGGTTCTTGTTCAGCCTTTAAAAAGGAGGAAATTTTGACATATCCTCTAAGAATATAGGATTTGAGAACATTTCAGTAAGTGAAATAAGCCAGACGCACAGGACAAAAACTCTGATTCCACAGACAGAAAAGGTACCTAGAGTTTTTAAATTCTTTGATACAGAAAGTAGATTGGTGGTTAACAGGGGCTGTGCTGGGGATCTGGGGAGTTGGTGTTTAACGAGTGCAGCGTTTCTCATTAGGATGATGAAAATGTTCTGGTGCTGGATGCTGGTGGTGGTGGTTTCCGAAGTGAAATGCAGTCCTGGGCCACATAATGACATTTCAGCCAATGATGGACCAATGGACCACACATACACAGTGGTTACATGAGATGACACCACCTAGTGACATCGTAGTTGTCTTGGTAGGGGTTAGTACACTCTATGAGGTTTGGACAATGACAATGTTGACTAATAACATATTTCTCAGGACATACCCCCACCATTAAATTTGGCATGATTGTACCTAATTCTACTGAACTCTACATTTTTAAATGGTTAAAATTGGCCAGGCATGGTGGTACATGCTTGTAATACCAGTATTTGGGAGACTGAGAAGACAGGAGGGTCTGAATTCATGGTCAGCCTCAGCTACTTAGTGAGACCCTGTTTCAAAAAAAAAAAAAAATAGAACTAGGGGTGTAGCTCAGAGGTAGAATGCCCCTGGGTTTAATCCCCAGTACCGCAAAAAAAAAAAAAAAAAAAAAAAAAGGTTAAAATGGTAAATTTTGTGTATATGTAAACCTAGAGATTGAACTCAGGGGCATTCTACCTCCGAGCTATACCCATAGCCCTAGCCCTATTTTTTATTCTTTATTTTGAAACAGGGTCTCACTAAGTTGCGGAGTGCCTCACTAGGTAGCTGAGGTTGGCGGTGAACCCGGATCCTCTGGTCTCAGCCTCCCAAATGCTAGGATTACAAGCATGCGCCACAACGCCCGGTTAAACCCAGATTTAAGATAACAAAACAAAACAAACATTAAAAAAACAAAACAAAACAAAACAAAAACAGCACTACGTGGCTGACCAGGTGGACAGCAGAAGCCTGAGGCACAAGGTTCCAAGCAGTTGCTGATTACACTGAGTGCTGATAATTAGAATCCTTTCAGCTCTAGATCCCAGGCCCTTTCTACCTTCTCAGGGCAGACCATATTCTGTCTTGAAAGGACATATTTCAAATCATCCTTTTTTGGTGTGTATAGTATTGGTGATTGAAACCAGGGGCATTCTACCTCTGAGATGTACTCCCAGCACTATTTATTTTTTATTTTGAAACAGGGTCTAAGTTGCTGAGGACCTCATTAAGCTGCTGAAGATGGCTGTGAACCTGCAGGTATGCATCACCACACCTGGCTTCCATTCATACTTTTTATACATGCAATATTTTCTTCATATAGAACACAAACACTAGTGAAATTTGTGGGTCAATAACAAAATATGCACCCCAAAATTTGCTACACAGATTAGAGATTATTTTTAGTAGTATTGGTAACCGAACCAGAGGACATTCTACTTCTGAGCTATACCCCCAGCTCATTTAATTTTTTAATGAAACAGGGTCTTGCCAAGTTACTGCCTACTGGCCTTGAACTTTAGATCCTCCTGTCTCAGTCTCCCAGGAACTTGGGTTAAGGCATGTGTCACCATACCTGGCAGCTTAGAGATTCTTAATTGGAATTCAGAGGCAGATTTTAGGTGATCCATAGACTCCCTGATATTGGAGACACTATTTCAACAGTGTGTAAGCAGCTATACATTTTCTGTGAGTTTCAGTCCTCTAAATGTCTCCTGGACTCAAAGATGCCTAAGGGCAAAGGTTGTGTCCCCAGTACAGATTCCTGAAGACCGGGAGGACCAGGCACAATCAGCAGAATGGCTTTGCCAAATCAAGTGCTCTCATTTATCTTTCCACCTATCAAGTCAAGGTAGCTGGGGTGTTGGGGTGGTTTTTTTTCAAGCTTATTGCCTTCTCGTGAAGTCTTATTTCTGTTCTCCCTAAATGTCTTTACCAATCTCCTCCCTCTCCTGCCAGACTGATCTTTCAAATGAGAATGCACAGAGGGCAGGAAAATAAAACATGTTTCAAGATGAAAATGGAGAGAACATGGCATCCACTGGAGAGAAGGGAAGGAGGGAGCCGGAGACCATGAGGTGAGTTTGGGATGGTGGACAAGTTTGTGTCAGTGGCAGGAGATACCACCTCCCCCAGGGATCCAGGACAAGTGTACCCATCAGTCTGGCAGTTACCTGTTTTCCTTCAAAGTGGCTGTCGGGTTGGAATGACGATGACATCAGAAGGCTCCACCCTTCCTGATTGGAAGGACCGAACTCCATGGGTGCTCAGCAGGGCGGTGGGCAACGGCTTCTTCTCAGAGCTCTTCTCCACTGCTGACTTCTCCCCAGTCTGGAGAAGAGACAACAGGCTTGGGTTTTACAATATTACAGAAAAAGGCTTTGAAGGGATCAGAATCTCGCATTTGTGGAAGGGAAGAAAGAGTTTAGGAGAACTCATGGCCACTAGTCTACCATCCACCCAGTCTGAGGTCCAGTGTCCTCAGATTAGCTCCTCAGGGTGCTGCCTGCAGGTGGATGTGGATGATGAAATCCCAGGACCATCAGGTGAGGGGACTGGAGGCAGAAGAGATTCCCAAGGGTGACTAGTAAGGACAGAAGGGTGCAGAGGCAGGAAGGAGGGACACAGGAAGCCAGGCATTGGAGGAGAGAACAGGACAGGGGGACACGGGTATTCAAGTGGATAGGAAATCTATAGAGGAAGAAATCAGGTGAGGAGATGAGATCAAAGAACTGGAAACAGAGAGGACTCAAGCCGGGTGTGGTGGTGCACGCTTGTAATCCCAGTACTTGGGAGGATGAGACCGGAGGATCCGGGTTCGCAGCCAGCCTCAGTGACTTAGTGAGGCCTCTGCAACTTAGTGAGACCCTGTTTCAAAATAAAGAATAAAAATAGGGCTGGGGGTGTAGCTCGGAGGTAGAATGCTCCTGGGTTCAATCCCCAGTACTGAAAAAAAAAAAAAAGAAAGAAAAAAAAAAAGAAAGCAAGAAAGAGAAGTTCAGAAAGGACTCTCTCAGCCCCATGGGAGAAAGTATCTATAATGAGGAAGAGTTTGGAAGAAGAGGGAGATAGGTGACTGGCAAGGAGAATCAGGAGCAGGTGGGTATTTCAGAGGGGAAGGATGGAAGAGTGGCTTGGGGGATGGCAATGGTTGAAGAACTTTGGGTTTTGGGGGCAAGAGTGACTTCAGCTTAGATGGTCAAAGGCTCAATTCCAAAGACAGAGCTTCACTCAGGTTTCTTTTCTCAGCCCCAAGGGTAGAAGGCAGCTGCCTACCTCACTTCTATGACCAGAAGAGGAAGAAGGAATGGTCATGATTCCGAGGAGGACACACTGGGCATTTTTTATTTAATTCCATGGAGAGATCCCAGCCGCTCACCTCAATACTATGAGCAGAAGAGAGACTGGGAGTGGTCCTCAGATTCACAGGAGAAGCAGCCAGGATTGTCTGACTCTGTCAAGGGTCAGAACCCAGCCACCTGCCTCAGTCCAGGGCACAGAAGAGGGACAGGGACTGGTCCTTAGATTCCCAGGAGAAGCTGCCATTATTGACTGACTCATTCCTAAGAGTGGAACCCAGCTTGTGTCTCAGTCCTGGACCCAGAATAAGGACAAAGAATGGTCCTCAGATCCCCAGGAGGAGAAGAAAGAGAAGCAGCCAAGATTGTCTAACTCAGCCCCAGGGGTACAAACTACTTTCCTACCTCAGTCTCCTGCAGAGAAAAGTGACAGGGAATGGACCTCAGTTCCCCAGGAAGAGCTGTCAGGATTGACTGACTCAGTCTCAGAGTAGAACCAGCTCTCCTTCTCAGTTCTCTGTACAGAAGAGGAATAACAAGTGGTCCTCAGAACCCCAGGAGGAACAGGAGGAAGAGCTTCCAGGATTAGCTGACTCAGTCCCGGGGATAGTACCCATCTCCCCTCATCAGTCCTCTGCACAGAAGAGGAAGGGGTAATGGTCCTCAGATCCCCCAAGAGGAGCAGGCAGAGGAGCTGCCAGGATTGGCTGACTCCATCCCCGGGGTACAACCCAGTCCCCTGCCTCAGTCCTGGACCCAGAAGAGGGATAGTGAGTGGTCCTCAGATCCCCAGGAAAAGCAGGAAGGCAAGCTGTGAGGATTGCCAGACTCTGTCTTGGAGGTACTAACCAGCACCTGTTCTCTATCTGCACATTCCCAGGAGGAAATGGAGGAGGAGATGCCAGGATTGATTGACTCAGTCCTGGGGGTAGTACCCAGCTCCCTTCCTCAGTTCCCTGCACAGATGAAGATCAAGGAATAGTCCTCAGATCCCCCAGGAGGAGCTGCCAGGATTGGCTGACCCAGTCCCAGGGGTAGAACCCAGCTCTCTTCCTCAGTCCCCTGTACAGAAGAGGGATAGGAAAAGGTCCTCATATCCCCAGGAGGAGGAGGAGAGGAGCTTCCAGGATTGGTTGTCTAAATCCCAGGATTGGAACTCAGCTGCCTGCCTCAGTCCTGAACTCAGAAAACGGATGGTGAGTGGTCCTCAGATCCCCAGGATGAACAGGAGGAGGAACTGCCAGATTTTCCAGACTCTGTTCTAGGGGTAGTAACCAGCACCTGGCCTCAGTCTGTGGACAGAACACGGAGTGGTAGTGGTCCACAGATTCCCAGGAGAAGCTGGAGGAGGAGTTGCCAAGATTGGCCTACTCAGTCCTGGGGTTAGAACTCAACTTTCTGTCTCAGTCTCCTGCACAGGAGAGGGACAAAAAATGGTCCTCAGATGCCCAGGAGGAGGAGGAGCTGCTGAGGACTGACTGACTCAGGGATAGAACTTAGCTCCCCCATTCTGTCCTGGACTGAGAGACAGATAGGGAGTGGCCCTCAGGTCCCAGGAGTAGCAGGAGGACGAGCTGACAGGATTGGCTGTCTCAGTCCTGGAGGTAGTAACCAGCCCCTTGCCTGAGTCCTCTGTTCAGAACATGGACTGGGATTGATCCACAGATTGCCAGGAGGAGCTGCTAGGATTGGCTGACTCAGTCCTGGGGGTAGAACCCAGATCCCGGCCTCAGTCTCTTACACAGCAGAGTGATAAGGAATGGTCCTCAGATTCTCAGGAAGAGCAGTAGGCAGAGCAGCCAGGATTGGCTGAATCACTCCAGGTGATAGATCCCAGTTCTCTACCTCAGTCCCCTGTACAGAAAAGGGATGGAGAATGGTTCTCAGATCCCCAAGAGGAGCAGCCAGGATTGACTGACTCAGTTCTGGGGATAGCACCCCTCTTCATACCTGAGTCCCGAGCACAGAAGAGGAAGAGGGTGTGGTCCTCCGAATCAGAGGAGGAGCTGGAGCAGGAGGCACCGGACCTGGTCCCTGAGCCACAGCACCCCTCCTGGACCGTGGACACACAGTGTGGGCTCAAGATGACGCCAAAGAGAAAGCAAGTGTCCTCGGTGCTCCCTAAGCACCACAAGGTCTTCACCAGGCTGCTTGGTAGGGAGAGGCCCTGGATAGCACCCTCTAATCCTGTTCCTTAGACACAGAAGACACTAACAATCACGTCACTGTCCCAGTGCAACAGTGCCCTGCTAGCCCTGAGTTCTCTGTCTCCAGAGGACTCAGGATCCATCTCTCTTTGGAGACACTTAGATCACAGAGGCTCAGACTAGACTTGAGACAGGTCCCCACTTGTCTCTGCAAAGCAGACTGGAGGGGCACCCACTGCTGGCTTCTTTCTCAGTGCCCTGTATCAATACCCTTCATCGTTTTGTCTTCTGCCTCTCTATTTCCAAGACAGATGCCCAATTTAGAGCCGCCTCACCCTGCACAGATCTACTGTCAGATGCTCCCTCCTGGTCTTTCTCCACCTGGTGGCTTTATATGAACTACCTGACAATCCTTCTACTTCAGGGTCCCGCCATCCCATAGGCCTCCTTAGCCCCTGCATTGTTAACCACTTCCTAGACCAAGGCTGGAGTTCTCAGCTGCAATTCAGCTCTCTCTAGAG
>PVLC010028089.1:0-21223 GCA_004027655.1 Graphiurus murinus
CCCGGCTTCCTATTTTTTATTCTTTATTTTGAAACAGGGTCTCACTAAGTTGTAGAGTGCTTCACTAGGTAGCTGAGGCTGGCCTCGAACCTGGATCCTCTGGTCTCAGCCTCCTAAATGCTGGGATTACAAGCGTGTGCCACCATGCCCGGCTCAGCCCTATTTTTTATTTTGATTTTGAAACAGGGTCTTGCTAGGTTGACGAGAATCTTACTACTTGCTGAGGCTGTCCTTGAACCTGAGATCCTCTTGTCTCATCCTACCAAGTACTGGGATTACAAACATGTGCCACCTGGCTCAGAAGTCTGAATTTTTTTTTGTGGTACTGGGAATTGAACCCAGAAGCATTCTACCTCTTAGCTACACCCCCAGCCCTAGTTTTATTCTTTAGTTTGAAACAGGGTCTCACTAAGTTGTGGAGGGCCTAAATAGCTTAGGTTGGCTGTAAAACTGCAATACTCCTGTCTCAGCCTCCCAAGTACTGGGATTACAAATGTGCCCCACCACGCTGGGCTTAAGAAGTCTGAATTTTTAAGGAACACGCTGAAGTTTGCAAACCACTGTCATGACTGTCCTGGAAACCTGAACTTTCAGCTTCAAACTGAGAGTCCCCAAGGCAGGGGACACATTCTCCTCAGGGGTTCAGAGCGGACCCTTCCAGACTAGAGTCTTCAGACCACTTCTACATCTAAATCACACAATCTAATCTCATTTCTCTCTAACTATAAAACATTCTATCAGACCCCAAGGCACACATCAAGTCCTATCTCCTTCTGTCCCAGAGCGCGTGTCTCTTCAATTCTGCTTGCATCTGGTGCACACTGCCTTGTAATAACTTTTTTTTTTTTCTTCTTAAATGTTGATGTCTAACCTCTCTATGTGGACTGTAAACTCTAAAACAGAGATTCTGTCTTTTCACAGAATGGCCCTACATAAAATTCTGCTCTGGCTCCCTAGAGCCCCAGAGTAAAGTCCAAGTTTCTTTACCCAGCTGACAGGATCCTTCCTACAACCTGGCAGCCAGCCTCTGCGGCCTTGCCCTCTCACCTTGGACCCACACGCCCACAACTATACAAAGTTTCTCTCCATTCCTATCATGGTCCAAGAGCGCTGAGCGCTCTCTCTCTCCTCTTCCTCTTCCTCTCCTCTCTTGTCCCTCTCCCTCTCTCTCTCTCTGTTGGTATTGGGGATTGAACCCAGGGGCATTCTACCTTGGAGCTACACCCAGCCTTTTTTATTTTTATTTTGAGATAGGGTCTCATTAAGTTGCTGAGGTTAGCTTCAAACCTGTGATCCTCCTATCTCAGCCTCCCAAGTATTGGGATTATAGGTGTGAGCCACCACACCAGGCTCCAAAATCTCTTTTATCTTCCAGTCTTTAGATACACTTCCTCTGCCCTATTGCTCTTTGTCCAGCTAATTCCTACTATGCCTCAGCTGAGAGAGGATTTCCTCCAGGAACTCTCTTGACGACTCCTACCCCATGTAGGAGTCAGCGCTACCCCCACCCAAAGGTGCTTCCGTCCTCTGTCCTCTCCACCACGACCTGGACCACACTCTACTACCACTACCTGCCTACTGGTCTTGCTTTCTCTCCTGTTAGGCCACAAATTCCTTTGGAGGAAGGGCCATTTCTTATTCAATAACAGGCAGCAATCAGGTCTGGCACACAGGAGGCCCTCAACAAAGACCTTCTGAGTGAAAGACTTAACTACTCTGCTCTTTCATGACAGCTTCATGCAGCAGGGCGTCAGTATACTTCCCTCACTCCCTACCTAGGTCTAGAAGTTCTTCCTTACATTTGCCTTGAATTCCTTCTGATGAATGTGCTCCACCTGAATCTACTCCAGACCAGCACTACCTGGAGTGTCCCCCTCACACCCCTCTCCACCACTCACTTGGGCACTGGCCTTACCCTGGAGAACAGGTGTGTCCCCCTCGTGGCCTCTTTGGCGCTCCTCACCTCCACCTGTAGTTCACCGATGTCGTCCACCGACCAGGCCTCATCATCATTGTCATAGTTGGGCACAGTGCTGAAGCTGCCTGCGCGCTGCTCATGAGTGATGCCACATTCAGGCAGGTTCTCAACAGACCGTGTGCTTCGGATTCGGTTCTCAGGGATCCGGGCAGGGACACTGGTAGTGTCAAAGTTTTCACATTCAAGGACCTCCACATAGATCAGGTAGGGAGCCTAGTGGAGGCAGGGAGAAGAGCATTTGCCATTTACCTCCATGCTACTCCCCAAATCTTAACTCCAGTAGCACCGTTCTTCCTGCTGCCCCAACCCTCATTCATCAACTCCTTTAACACTATGAATAAATGGGGCAGAATCTTGTCATGTGATCACCTATATAGAGTGCACCAGTCTTCCAAATGTTTCAGCTCCTAAGAGAGGCCTCTCTGGGCTTGTCCTAAGGGCAAGGCCAAAGGAGATGCTGTGGACATAAGACTGGACAAAACTGGGCACTGTCCCAAGGAGGATTCTAATCTTCAATACTGCCTCTGAAGGAGGAATCTATTTTGGAGGGGAGTACTGGGGATTGAACCCAGGGGCATTCCTCTGAACTATACCCCCAGCCCTATTTTATTTTTTTTTATTTTTTGTGGTACTGGGGATTGAACCCAGGGGCATTCTACCTCCAAACTACACCCCCAACCCTAATTTATTTTTATTTTTTTTTGCAGTACTGGGGATGGAACTCAGGGGCATTCTACCTCTGAGCTACACCCCCAGTCCTATTTTTTATTCTTTTTTTTGTGTGTGTGTGTGTGTGGTACTGGGGATGGAACCCAGGGGCATTAGACCTCTGAGCTATACCCCTAGACCTGTTTTTTATTCTTTATTTTGAAACAGGGTCTCACTAAGTTGCAGAGTGCCTCACTAGGTAGCTGAGGCTGGCCTCAAACCCAGATCCTCCGGTCTCAGCCTCCCAAATGCTGGGATTACAAGCGTGCGCCACCATGCCCGGCTTATTTTTTATTCTTTATTTGGAAACAGGGTCTCACTAAGTTGTGGAGGGCCTAACTAAGTAGCTGAGGCTGGCCACCAACCCAGATCCTCTGGTCTCAGCCGCCCAAGTACTGGGATTACAAGCTTGCACCACCATGCCTGGCTTTATTTTTATTTTGTGTTTGTGTGTGTGAGAGACTAGGGATTGAACCTAGGGCAATCTACATTTGAGGTACACCCCCAGTCCTATTTTTTATTCTTTATTTTGAAACAGGGTCTCATTAATTGCAGAGGGCCTGACTAAGTAGCTGAGGCTGGCTGTGAACCTGGATCCTCCTGTCTCAGCCTCCCAAGTACTGAGATTACAGGCATGTGCCACCACGACCGGCTTTATTTTAATTTTGAAACAGTCTCACTGGGTTGATGAGAGTCTCACTACTTGTTGAGGCTATCTTCAAACCTGTGATCCTCCTGTCTCAGCCTCCCAAGTACTAGGATCACAGGTCTGCGCTACCATGCCCGGCTGAAGGAGGAATCTGAATTTTAAGTTCTCACTGCACTTGACAAATTCAGCTAATTCTCTCCAATGGGAATGGGGCTTTCTTCTCTGTAAGCACTCTGATCAGAAAAGTTTTTTTTTTTTTTTTTGTGGAACTGGGGATTGAACTCAGGGGCATTCTACCTTTGAGCTATACCCCCAGCCCTATTTTTTATTCTTTATTTTGAAACCGAGTCTCACTAAGTTGAGGAGTGCCTCACTAGGTAGCTGAGGCTGGCCTCAAACCCGGATCCTCCGGTCTCAGCCTCCTGAATGCTGGGATTACAAGCGTGTGCCACCACGCCCGGCTCAGAAAAGGTTTTACAAACAAACTTTTTCTCTCCCCTCATGGTTGCTGTATCTTGGCAGCCTGAGAGTTGCAGAAGGGCTGGAGAAGAACTACCAAAATGACTGTAAGAAGTGGGTAGAGAGGAACCGGGCGTGGTAGCACATGCTTGTAATCCCAGTACTTGGGAGGCTGAGACAGGAGGATCCAGGTTCCCGGCCAGCCTCAGCTACTTAGTGAGACTCTGTTTCAAAATAAAGACTAAAAATAGGACTGGGGGTGTAGCTCGGAGGTAGAATGCCCCTGGGTTCAATCCTTAGTACTACAAAAAAAAAAAAAGTGGGTGGAGAAAAAGGTAAGTGGAAAGGATTAGGCCTCTTTGGCCCAGAAAAGCAAAGCCCAAGAAGGGGGACAGGAGGGTTCTCAGGGTCACAGGAGCACTGGGGTAGAGTCATGGTTGACATGTGCAGTATGAACTATGAAGGGCATCTAGGATGGCCTTAGGGAATGCTTGGGCACGTGTACAAACCCTGGACAGTCATGGCAGTAGAGTCAGGTCAGGGGGAGGGATTGGGCCAGAGCGCACCTACCTTGTCCTTGGAGTTGAGGACAACGGCCTGTGTGTGGGGCACTCGGACCACGTGGTGGTCAAAGCCAGCGGTGGGCAGCCAGACGCGGGCGGGCAGCTTATGGTTGAGCAGGGAGAGCTCTGAGATCAACCGCTGTGTCTTCTGCTCTTTGGTGGGGAGCGTGGTTAGCCGCTTGCCAATCGCCATCAGGGACTTGATGAATTCTCGTTCAGGGGCCAGTCGGACGGGCTACAAGGGTTTGGGATGAGACAAAAGATGGTAAAGAAACCATAGAGAAAAGTGGCCCACACCCTCAATCACTCTTGCCACATCGGCCAGAGCCCCCGAGTGTCAAGAGCACTCTAGAAAAGGAGCTCTGTCTTAGCTGTGGTAGATACTGCCACACCCTTCTCAGCTTGGAATGAGGACAGCCAGTCATTCCTGTGTGTGTGAGAGAGATACTGAGGATTGAACCCACGGGCATCCTACCTCTGAGCTATACCCCTGGTCCTATTTTATTTTTTATTTATTTATTTTGTGTGTGGTACTTGAGATGGAACCCTGGGGCATTCTACCTCCAAGCTACACCCCTAGCCCTATTTTATTCTTTTATTTTGAAGCAGGGTCTCACTAAGTTACAGAGGGCCTCACTAAATTGTGGAGGCTGGCTGTGAACCTGTGATCCTCCTGTCTCAGTCTCCCAAGTACTGGGATTACAAATGTGTGCCACCACACTTGGCTTTATTTTTTTTTTGCGGTACTGGGGATTGAATTCAGGGGCATTCTACCTCTGAGCTATACCCCCAGCCCTATTTTTTTTTCTTTATTTTGAAACAGGGTCTCACTAAGTTGTGGAGAGCCTCACTAGGTAGCTGAAGCTGGCCTCAAACCCAGATCCTCCAGTCTCAGCCTCCCAAATGCTGGGATTACAAGCGTGCGCCACCATGCCCGGCTTATTTTTTTATTTTGAAATAGGGTCTCACTAAGTTATGGAGGGCCTCGCTCAGTTGCTGAGGCTGACTGTGAACCTGAGATCCTCCTGTCTCAGCCTCCCAAGTACTGGGATTAAAGGCATGTGCTACCATTCTGGCTCAGCCCATTTCTTCTCTTAGAGCTATTTCTTGAGGGTAAGGGGTCCATGAGTCCAGATTACTGGGAAGTACCCCTCTCCTGTCAGATTTGAGTTCCTCAAAGACTTTCCTAAGTTCGTGTGTGTGTGTGTGTGTGTGTGTGTGTGAGAGAGATACTGGAGATTGAACTCAGGGGCATTCTACCTCGGAGCTACACCCCCAGCCCTATTTTATATCTTTGTTTTGAAACAGTGTCTCACTAGGTTTCTGAGAGTCTTGCTAAATTGTGGAGGCTAGTCTTGAACCTGTAATCCTCCTGTCTCAGGCTCTCAAGTACTGGGATTACAGGAGTGCACCACAACGCTCAGCTGGTCCCAAGGCTTCAGAATGGGCAGAGGACAACATCTAGAGACATCAGCCAGGGGCACAGAGAGAAGAGCTGTGTATACCCAAAGCTCTTCACTCAGCTCCAGAACAGGGCTGACCCTCTCCCAACCTGGGCACCGGCTGGATCTCTGCAGAGGGGCTCTGCTGGGGCCTGTGTGGGGGGGAGGGTAGGAAAGGGAGCTCCAAGTCCGCATTCCCCTTCTGAAGGAGGAAGGCATTCTTTTTTTTTTTTTTTTTTTCGGTACTGGGGATTAAACTCAGGGGCATTCTACCTCCGAGCTATACCCCCAGCCCTATTTTTTATTCTTTATTTTTGAAACAAGGTCTCACTAAGTTGCGAAGTGCCTCACTAGGTAGCTGAGGCTGGCCGCGAACCCGGATCCTCAGGTCTCAGCCTTCCTAATGCTGGGATTACAAGCGTGCGCCACCACGCCCGGCGGAGGAAGGCATTCTTAATAGGAATGACTTTTGTTGCTTCCCACACCTCCCTTTTCCCCTCCCCCCTCCAATCTCTTACAAGGGGTCAATGGGCATGCAGGGATGAGAAGATGATGAGCTAACTTTGCATTAATGAGGGAACAATCAATGAAGAAAGAAAAGGTGATGGAGAGAGGGAGACTGGACAGGTGGATGGAGAAGGTGCTAGATGCCCGAAGGCCTGTCCCTGGTGGTTCCCCCTCGGTCCTCCTCCCCTACCTCTCAGTGACTAGGCTTCCTATACTTGTTTCCTGCTATGAGCCTGGCTCCTCAGGCTGGACACTTCGGTCATCCCCAGAAAGGGCAAAGTCAGCCTGAGGAGTAAGGTTGGGGGGGGGGCGTGGACTCAGATATGAAGAAGAGCTGTTTCCAGTTTCTGTCCTTTGACCCAGGAAGCAGTTTCTCAAACCAGCCCCAGCTCCTTGGCTGTCTCAGCTAGATTACAACAGTTCCTCTTCTTTTTTTTTTTTTTTTTGCGGTACTGGGGGTTGAACTCAGGGGCATTCTACCTCCGAGCTATACCCCCAGACCTATTTTTTATTCTTTATTTTGAAACCAAGTCTCACTAAGTTGCAGAGTGCCTCACTAGGTAGCTGAGGCTGGCCGCGAACCCGGATCCTCCAGTCTCAGCCTCCCGAATGCTGGGATTACAAGCGTGCGTCCACCACGCCCGGCTACAACAGCTCCTCTTCTGACAGAAACAGCATTGCACTCACCAGGTTTTTCTCTCCTTTTCTGAGCGTTTCTTGCTTAGTTTCCTGATTGAGAATTTCTACCCTCACTCCCTCACACTGCAAAAAAAGAGCTGCTTCTGAGAACGGGACAGTACCAGCTCTGCCTGTGCACGAGGGCAGAGGCAGCCCAGAGGGGCAGCTCACCTCTCAGTCTCTACCCGCAGTGGGAGGAGGCTGCTGGCTTAGGGCACCACATAGGAATGAGATAGTGTGCCCAAATCAGTCAGGAATGCTTGAGGGGGCAGGGTTAAAAAAGAGATAAAAGGAAGACTACAGAATTGGGTTTCTATGGTTCCTGGGAATATCCTGGGGGCCTAATAGCAAAAGAACAGAAGGAAATTTGAAGACTCATTCCTTCATCCTGATCCCCTAATCCATCCACTCCAAATGTTCACTGTCCAAGGACCCTCCACCCCAACCAATTCAGTCATCTGAGGTTAGAAAAGGCAGAATTCCTTCCCACTCTCACATTAGCATTTGAGTTGGGGACCCCTGAGTTCTATAAGCGCATTGGAAACGTGATCCAGGCCTCCAGGGAGGCTCTGCCACATAGGAGAAGATAGGAATCATGACTGAAAGGGCACTGGCACAGAACAGAGAAAACTGATTGGGGAGACAAGTAAAAGGTAAAGAAATCATCCAAACTCCCAGAGGGTCCAGCATTTCCTCTCCCGTCTTTGCCCAGCAACAAGGGTCAAGACCCTGTGGGACCAAAGGGTCAGGGGTTAGTCCAGAGGGAATAAGAAAGGAGAATGGGATTGAGGGACATCCCGGGCAGGGAACTGGGAAGAGGGAAGAACTCAGACCTGGAAGAAAGGAGGCTGAAGTTGAAAAGAAAAGCGGTCGTGGGGAGTTAAAACTTTCATTCAGGCCAAGTCCTGTTTGCTTTTGGAGTTGGCTCTGCCAGCACAGGGCCTAGCATTTAGAAGACTGAATAAATATTTGATGGTCTGATGGCAGAAGCCATGGGGAAAGGCTCTGGGTGGGAGAAATGGGATCCTGGGGGGTTACCAAACAATTCTTGGCTCTAGTCCAGGAGTAAATTCTACCTCTCCCCCAGCTGTTTGTTCCAGAAACCCAGGAGCTGGGAGCAGAGGAGCACAGGCACCCCAGTTGTCCAGGAGAGAAGGACCAACTGAGCTCATCCCAGCCTGGGCTCAGGGTGTCAGCAGCAAAGGTCAGGGAGACTCCTCCAGGTCTGGGAGATTGAGGGGGAGAAGCTGATCTCCCAGGATTAAAGAGGGCTTGGCCTGGGGGCTCTGAAGACCTGGGACAGGAGAGGAAATGCGGCCACGGGGAGCCTGCCACCCAGTCCCAGCCTGGCCCCACTTACGGAACTGAATGAGTTATCAATACTCTCGGTGCTGGAGGAGAGCTCCTGGGAAAGGGCCAGAGGGCAAGGGGAGAAGGTGGGGCAGGGAGGGAGGGAGAGAGACAAAGGCAAAGAATTTAGCTCCAACTTGTATCATACCTGCTTCTCTCCTGCAGCTCTACCTTTCTGCTTTAATGAAAGTCAACCCAGAAATGCCACTTGCCCAGATTCTAGACACTTGTGGGAGATGCTAGAAGGCCAGCTCAGATCTCAAGGGCTGAAGAGACAAGGCAGTGTCTGCTTTTCTCTTTCTCTCCTTCTATTCTTGCCTGAATGAATCTTCCTTTTAGGCCAAAACCCCAAAGCTGGGCCGGAATGGTACTGCCAAGCTTCTCTGTTCTTTCTCTTCGATCATACACACACACTCCCAACCAACCCCTTCTCTGTGGGGATCGCCACAGAGACTGGAGTTAACTAACTGTGTGACCCCCATACAGGAAACCCCATGTTCCTCCAGCCTCTTGGAAATTTCAAGGGAAAGAAGAGCTGAACTTTCAATGCCAAGTATATATACCTTCTCTCTGGTCAGCCCCACCGCCACCCTGGGAAGCCTGATCATGACTTCGAACCTTTGTGATACAGGGCAATCCAGATCCTCCAGCCTGGAACCTCTGGGCTGGATGCTGGTGGAGGTGAGGACAAATCAACCTCGAAGCTATCAAACCTCCTTAGGCTTCTTATCAGGTTATTTCACATGACACTAAATGTAGTACAAATTTTTTTTAGGGGGGGTTACTGGGGGATTGAATCTAGGGCTATTCTACCTCTAAGCCACACCCCCAGCCCTTTTTATTTTGAAACAGGTCTACTAAGTTGCTGAATCCTCCTGTCTCAGCCTCCAAAGTACTGGGATTACAGGCATACACCACACTGTGTTCAACTACTACAATTTTTTTTTACTTAAGTTGGAGAGTTAGGTCTTAGTTAAATCCAGTTCAGAAAACTGACTAGCAAGGACAGCACCTGTCCCAGTCCTAATGCAGGGGAATAATCTAAACATCACCCCTTCCTGTGTCTTATTAGTAGCCATGAACAAAATGGGACAGGGAGGGTGGTGGAACTCTGCTTCAGCAGCTCTGACGCACAGGGCCGTTGCAGGCTTTCTCTGACGAGGTCCACCAGGGTAGGGAGCAGGAGCCCACACTTGCACCAACATGTAGGCAGGGAGGGGCCTGGCCAGGAGGTAAAGTCCTGAGAGATCCCATGGCAGGACAGTGCACACTGAGTGGCTACTCTGCCATCAGCATTGCAAGCATGGACTTAATTTCCCGGTTTCAGTTTTTCTTTTCTTTTTTTTGCAGTACTAGGGTTTGAACCCAGGGGCATTCTACCTCCGAGCTACACTCTCAGTCCTATTTTATTTTATTTTTTGTCCTTATTTTGAAACAGGGTCTCACTGAGTTGAGGAGGTCCTCACTAAATAGCTAAGGCTGTTTGTGAACCTAGATCCTCCGGTCTCAGTCTCCCAAGTACAGGGATTAGAAGCGTGCGCCACCACACCTGGTGGTTTCAGACTTTCTTTGGTACTGGGGATTGAACCCATAGGCATTCTACCTCCAAGCTACACCCCCAGCCTGATTTTTTAATTATTTCTTGTTTGGAAACAGGGTTTCACTAGGTTGCTGAGAGCCTTGTTAAGTTGCCAACGCTGGCTCTGAACCTGCGATCCTCCTGTCTCAGCCTCCCCAGTACTGTGGCATGTGCCACAACGCCGGGCAGGTCTTTCTCTGAAGAATCTGGGCAGACCACTTTGAGGGAGAAGTCACACTTGGAAACACTCCCCTCAGGCCACCATTCTTTCACTGTGGGTAGAAGTTGGGGGAGAACTGAGGCAGCAAGACTGCCAGAGTCTATTGGTGGATCAGTTTCTACCTGGGAGCTGGCTGGGGGAAGGTACAGCAGGCAGGACACTGGCTCCGTGAGCCACACTCCAGCTGATTCTCTCAGACAGGTCCCAGCAGACTCACGAACAGCTCTGGAGGAAGGGAGGTGTAGCATGACCTGCTCCTCTCCTGTTCCCTGGGCTTGAGTCACTTAGACTGAGTCACCTCCCAGGAGTAAAGCCAAGACCGAGAAGCTGACATCACGCTGTATCAGGCTAGAAGGCCACTGGGCATCCAGTGCAACATGCAGCAGATTTCTCTGTATAAAGGTTGCAGTCCTGAAAAGACAGCACTGATCTACTTTAAGAGTGCTGTGTGGGGCAGTGTGTGGGGTGAAGATGGACTCAATCACTCTTTAGCCCTGTGCCCCCATTCTAGGCCAAAATGTTTATCATTTGGTTACAAATGGGAAGGAAAACTGCCTGAGCAGTTTCTTGAAGAGCCTGATAAAAACTAAAAACCATCTTTTTTTTTGGTACTGGGATTGAACCCAATGGCATTCTTGGTACCTCCAAGCTACAACCCCTTTTTGTGGTACTGGGGATTGAACCAAGGGGCATTCTACCTCTGAGCTATAATCCCAACCCTTTTTTTTTTTTTTTTTGCGGTATTGGGAATTGCACTCAGAGGCATTCTACCTCTGAGCTACACCCCTAGTCCTATTTTTTATTCTTTTGTGTGTGTGTGTGGTACTGGGGATTGAACTCAGGGGCATTCTACCTCTGAGCTACACTCTCAGCCCTATTTTTTCTTCTTTATTTTGAAACGAGGTCTCACTAAGTTGGGAAGGGCCTCACTAAGTAGCTGAGGCTGGCCACGAACCTAGATCCTCAGGTCTCAGTCTCCCAAATGCTGGGATTACAAGTGTGCGCCACCACGCCTGGCTCATTAATTATTTTTTTTTTTGTGTGTGTGTCATACTGGGGATTGAACCCAGAGGCATTTTACCTTTGAGCTACATTCCCAGCCCAATTTTTTATTCTTTATTTTGAAACAGGGTCTCACTAAGTTTTGGAGTGCCTCACTAAGTAGCTGAGGCTGGCCGCGAACCCGGATCCTCTGGTCTCAGCCTCCTGAATGCTAGGATTACAAGCGTGCGCCACCACGCCCGGCTGTTTATTTTTGAAACAGGGTCTCACTAAGTTGCCTCACTAGGTAGCTGAGGCTGGCCACAAACCCGGATCCTCCAGTCTCAGCCTCCCAAATGCTGGGATTACAAGTGTGTACCACCACGCCCGGCTTCCAATTTTATTTTTAATTATTATTATTATTATTATTATTTTTTGCAGTACTGGGGATTGAACCCGGGGGCATCCTACCTCTGAGCTACACCTCCAGCCCTATTTTTTTTCATTCTTTACTTTAGAAACAAGGTCTAAGTTATGGATGGCCTCACTAAATAGCTGAGGCTGGCCGTGAACCTGTGATCCTCCTGTCTCAGCTGCCCAGGAACTGGGATTATAAGCATGCGCTACCATGCCTGGCTTTATTTTTATTTTGATACAGGGTCTTGCTAGGTTTGAGAGTCTCACTATTTTCTGAGGCTGTTCTGGAATCTCCAATCCTCCTATCTCAGCCTTCCAAGTACTGGGATTACAAGTATGAGTGACCACATCCAGCTAGGAAGCAACTTTTCGGGAGTTACACACTAACCAGTTCCCTAGATGCTGGAGTTTTCATATTCCCCTGTCAGTTCCTAGAAAGAAGAGCATTTTATTCCCCACTCTTTGCTGACTTTCTAACAGGGTCTTGCACATTGCATAAGGTCGGTAAGTATTTGCTGAGTGAATGAATGCTGTAGGACAGGAGAGGAGGGAGAGTAGAAAGTGCCTGGTACCTTCCCAAGGTATTCCCTTGGTCCTGGGGGGACAAAGGCCTGGATAGACATATCCTCAAAAATCCCAAGGGACTGGGAGAGACCTCTATGCTGAAGACTCCAGTGCTTAGAAACTAGTAATATTCACATTTCTGTTCTGTCTCACTCTTTCTTGCTGTCACATTTCCTGAGGAGCCATAGTGGGTTCAGGTGTCTCATTCTCCCAGCATCAGATAACCCAGGAGGGACTGGGGACATGGTATCTCTTTCTATTTCTGGATACAGTGAACCAAGATAAGGTTGGGAAGAATGGCAGCTAGAGAATCCACCCTTGAGAATTAAGCACTCACAGACTCCCTGCCTCAAGGAGCATCCATCATCCCAGAGCAGAAGTTAGATGCTAGGAAGAAGGACTCAGGACCAGTGCAGGGTTGGAGAAGCCCTAAGGCTCCTGCTTCTCTGTTCTAAGATGAAGACCACAAAATGGATGCAGAGAAAATCCAAGCCTGACAAGAGGCACCAAAGAATTCACTTTCAGCTGCTCACACTCATAGTTATCCCGGGCTGGACCCCAGTATGAGGCAGCTCTTGAATCTTTTGTGAGTTTAGTCCTACCAGAATCGGGAGGCTTTTTCTTGCTCTGTGACAACCTTCCTTTATGGCCCCTGGGCTCCGTTGCCAAACTTGAAATGAAAATGGTCCCTTTTGGTTCTGAAAACAGGTTGAGCTTTGTGCAAAGATGTGGAAGTGTAGACAGCCACAGCATGGGCCATTTTCCCCTGTGGTCTCTGACAACTGGGACCTGGGAAAGCAGATACTGAGAGATAACTAAGGCAGCTCAGTTGAATGATTATGATTTGGGTCTTGGTCTGACATTCACCAGTTGAGAGACTATGGGCAAATCACCTAAACTTCTACTTTTTTTTTTTTTTTGGTGGTGGTGGTACTGGGAATAGAACCCAGGAGTAGTCTACCTCTGAGCTATACCCCTAGCCCTATTTTATTTACTTATTTATTTATTTATTTATTTATTTATTTATTTATTTATTTATTCCAGTACTGGGGATTGAACCTAGGGGCATTCTACCTCTGAGCTACACCCCTAGCCCCATTTTTTATTCTTTATTTTGAAGCAGGGTCTCACTGGATCCTCCAGTCTCAGCCTCCCAAGTACTGGGATTACAAGCATGCACTGAGCCGGGCGTGGTGGCTGGGGGTATAGCTCGGAGGTAGAATGCCCCTGAGTTCAATCCCCAGTACTACAAAAAAAAAAAAACAACAACAAAAACAAGCGTGCGCTGCCATGCCTGGCTTATTCTTTATTTTTAAACAGGGTCTCACTAAGTTGTGGAGGGCCTCACTAGGTAGCTGAGGCTGGCCGAGAACCTGGATCCTCCAGTCTCAGCCTCCCAAGTGTCTGGTATTACAAGCGCGCGCCACCACGCCTGGCTACCTATTTTATTTTTTATTTTGAAACAGTCTCACTAAGTTGCAGAGGACCTCACTACATTGCTGAGACTGGTCTCAAACCTGTGATCCTCTGTCTCAGCCTCCCAAGCACTGGGATTACTAGCATGTGCCACCATCACTTAACTTCTCTAAGCCTCAGTTTCTTTCTTTTCTTTTTTTTTTTTTTTTTTTTTTTTTTTTTTTTTTTTGGTACTGGGGATTGAACTCAGGGGCATTCTACCTCCGAGCTACACCCCCAGCCCTATTTTTTATTCTTTATTTTGAACCCGAGTCTCACTAAGTTGCGGAGTGCCTCACTAGGTAGCTGAGGCTGGCCGCGAACCCGGATCCTCCGGTCTCAGCCTCCCGAATGCTGGGATTACAAGCGTGCGCCACCATGCCCGGCGTTAAGCCTCAGTTTCTTCACTGGAAATATAATAACTGTCTGTTAGGGTTGTTGTGAGGATTAAATAGAAAGAACTTGGCATGATGCCTGGCACACAGTAAGTGCTCAATAAATGTTAGTGCTTTGAGGTATAACACCATTAAATCATCATAATAAAATACCGCATCTCTGGGGAGAGTAGGCTCTGCAGTCTCCCCTCCCTCCTGCTCTTCCCTTCCTTAGCCACTCTGGCCTTTCTCTACTTGAAAGAAGTCCCATTGTATCAAAAACGTGGGTGGGTTATGCCCCACAGAGGCAGATGCCAGGACCATGGCCATAAGCATTTCCCAACAGTGCAAATTCCTCGTTTTTTCCCCCCCATCTTTTCTAGGCTGGGCTGGCGGCCAGGGTGGGAGCCTGGCCAAAATGGCAAATCAGAGAGGAAGACTGGGGCACCATTGTCTGGCTGGGACACCAGGTCACTGAACTTGGCTGTGGCGACTTTCCCTTGCTCACTGTCCAGATGTGGAGTGGAGGGTGGCTCTATCCTACTGCTGCACTCCTCTCCTCCTGGCTCTGTACTGGATGCCCCCAGCTGCTGCTGCAGCCCCTTCTCTCCAGCCTCAGCACTAGATGGCTTCTCTCTCCCCTTTGTTCTTCACCCAGATGAGGGAAAGACACTAGCAAGGCACTCTTTTCCACATGGAAAGGAGGCACGAGAACATTCTGCAGATGCCTCGGTGACAGGGATGAACCTCACCCTATGTTGACACAATGCAGGATCCTGAGGGGTTGCAGGACAGGGATCATCAGGAGTGGCTGAGAGAATGAAGCTGACAGTTTTACTTAACATCCTCCCTCCCCGGCTCCATAGTTACCCAGGTCTTAAGCCACGGTGGAGAGGGGCTGGGACAGAGATCTCAGTGAGCATGCAGTTAATGCACAGCACTGTGGTAGTGAAGACAGCTCTGGCTGGACAGGAGCATTAGCTACATGACCCGAGGCAAGTCACCTTATCTTTCCAGGTCTCTGAGTTCCCCTGTAAAACAAGTCAGCTGGAATATATGAAAGCTAAGGTCTTTTTCCATTCTAACATTCCATGCTTTTATCAGTGAAATGAAACAGAGGGAAGGACAGAAAGGACAAAGCCACCCTATGTGAGACATCCTGTCTCCCGTGTAGCCCTCTGCTACCCTGTGTCTGTACACCCCCCCCCCCCCCCCCCCCCCGTTTTACCTCGTCCTCATTCTCCACTTTTGGGTTGCTGGCTGTTCGTTTCAGGTTGCTGCTGAGGCTTATGCTGGCGGTGGCATCTGACTTAGAGCGCTGGTGAGTCCTTTTGGAGGGAGACAGCCCTGTGTCAGGGGCTGGGCTCAAGGAGGGCAGCTCCCTCTTTCGGTGAGCTGGCTTTAGCTCATCTGAGAGGATCAGCTTGCGTAACTTGGTCCCACGGGAGTGTCGCTGAGTGGAAATGTGCATGTCTGAAGAGTAGGCCCCGAGCAACAGGGCGCACTGGAGGGAAAAATTAATGCTCTGGCGGCAACGGTGGACGATGTAGGGCTTGATGGCATCGCCCACATCCTCATCCATGTGGATGTACATGTTGAGCAATTGGGGCAGATAGAAGTCCACATCCTCGTTGCGAAAGCAGAAGAGCCGGTTGCCGATGTAGGCTTGCACGCCAGGCTCCTTGGAGTTATACAAGTACGAAATGGCCATAGAGATATCAAATAGTTTTGACTCAAACAACCTCAGCAGCCAAGATTGTTTGGCCGAGTTGTTCTGCCTTCGCTTTCTTGCTCCTTTGGCTGTGTCCGAGGCCACGGTGGTCCCCATCTCATCTTCCTCCTCCCGGATCTGGGCAGGTGGATCGTCTAGGCAACGGATCTCACTGTCTACAACATCGCCATTGACCAACTCTAGCGGGCTGCCTCTGCCAGAGATGACCACTCCCCCATGCAAAAGCTTGACTTTCTCCAGCACCTCCTGGCAGGCCTTCTGGGCCACCTCAGGGTCAATCACGGAGAGTTCCCCGACCCCCTCTGTGATGACACTTAGCAGGGAGCCCCCATTATTCCCTGGTGGGCCAGGAGTAGGCTCAGAAGTTGGATTCAGAGGGGCAGGCTCCACTACTGTGTCTCCCATGGCTACAGCCAGACCTTGAGCTTCCAAGCTATAGAGGAAGGGAGGGAGGGAGAAAGGGACAAAAAGGGAGACACATACACACACTGGTTAGTGGCACTGTCCTCAGCTCCTCTTCACCATGAAACCTTCCCAGTCACCTTCTCTATCTTCCTGGACTCCTTCAAGATCAGACGAAAAGTCATCTTCCCCCAGGGAGCCTTCCCGCCCTACCTCTACCTTTGTTCTGCACTTACTCAGCTCAGCCTCAGCTCTCAGCTTGTACTTGCGAAATGATGCTTTGTATGTGCTACGTTTAGACGGGCTTACAAATTCCTCAAGTAAACTGGGGAGCAATTCAGGTCTAATTCCCTTGTCCTTCTACTGGGGGTTGAACCCAGGGGCATTCTACCTCCGAGCTACACCCCCAGCCTTAGTTTTACTCTTTATTTTGAAACAGGGTCTCACTAAATTGCTGACAGCCTCACTAAGTAGCTGAGGCTGGCCGCAAACCTGCAATCCTCCTGTCTCAACCTCCCAAGCACTGGGATTACAAGCGTGCACCACCACGCTTAATTCTTCAAATACTTTTCTATCCTCTTGCTCTTCCCATGTCTCTCTTCAAATGCCTGCCATAACCTTTTTCTTTGCCTTGTTAAACTATTCCCTCACTCCTGTAACACTCCACACACCAATCCTGCACAGCTCATTGTTATTTAGTATTGAAGTCTTGGTGTATTTTTCTTTTCTTTTGTGGTTCTGGGGATTGAACCGAGGGTCATTCTACCTCTGAGCTACAACCCTAACCTGATTTTATTTTGAAACAAGGTCTCACAAAGTTGCTGAGGCTGGCCACGAACCTACAATCCCCAGTTGTATTTTCTCTTTATTTATTTATTTATTTTTTATTTTTTTGCGGTACTGGGGATTGAACTCAGGGGCATTCTACCTCCGAGCTACACTCCCAGCCCTATTTTTTATTCTTTATTTTGAAACCGAGTCTCACTAAGTTGTGGAGTGCCTCACTAGGTAGCTGAGGCTGGCCGTGAACCCGGATCCTCCGGTCTCAGCCTCCTGAATGCTGGGATTACAAGCATGCGCCACCACGCCCGGCTTGTATTTTATCTTTATTTTTTAATTTTTTTGTGGTACTAAGGGAAGGAACTAAGGGGCATTCTACCTCCAAGCTATAACCCCAAGCCAATTTTATTCTTTTATTTTGAAACAAAGTTGCTGAGGCTGGTCGCGAACCAGCAATCCTCCTGTCTTAGCCTCCCAAGTACTGGAATTACAAGCTTATGCCACCATAGCCTGTTTGTTTGCTTGTGTATATGTGTTTGGAACTAGGAATTGAACCCAGGGGCATTCTACCTACAAGCTACAACCCCAGCCCTACTTTATTTTTATTTTGAAACAGGGTCTCACTAGGTTGATGAGAGTCTCACTACTACTTGCTAAGGCTGTCCTTGAACCTTCAATTCTCCTGTCTCAGCCTCCCAAGTACTGGGATTACAAGCGTGTGCCACCACGCCTGGCCTTGGTATATTTTTCTAGTTACAGGTACTTTCTTACCTTCCCTTTTAGACCCAAAGCTCCCAGGGAATAAGGGCCAGCAAATACCAGGCCAGGCTTCCCTTAGAAGAAATCAGCTCTAAGCCAGGTGTGGTGGCGCATGCTTATAATCCTAGTTCTTGGAAGGCTGAGACAGGAGGATTGCAGGTTCGTGACCAGTCTCAGTTACTTAGTGAGGCCTGCAACTTAGTGAGACCCTGTTTCAAAATAAAAAAATAAAATAAGGCTGAGGACTACCTCAGAGATAGAATGTGCCTAGGCTCAATCCCCAGTCCCACACACAAAAAAGAAGAAATCAGCTCTAAAACAACCATTGCCCTCAACCCTGCTGCAGCGGTGCCACTTCTTTGCATGGTTGGCTTCATGACATCGTACCCCTTCTCCAGTGCTGTGGCAGCTGAAGCACAGTGGAAAGAGCCCTGGGTTTGTAGGTAAACAGGCTGTGGTTCAAAATCTTTGCTCTGCTTTTATGAGAGGTGCAAACTTATGCAAGCCACGTATCTTCTGAGTTTGTTTCCTCAACTGCAAATTGGGGAAAAAAAATACTTATTTCTCATTGCTGTGTAAAAGAAACAAGTTCACATATGAAAAGATCTAGCACAGCTTCTGGCACATGGTAAATGCCAGTTGAATTGTTAGTAAACAATGTGTGTGTACATGTGCACGTACATATACGATTTTATAAGGGACGTATAGAATTTTACATTAGTTGTTTGAGACTCTTCTTTTTTTTGTGGTACTGGGAATGGAACCCAGGGGCATTCTACCTCTGAACTATACCCCCAGCCCTATTTTATTTTGAAACAGGGTCTCATTAAGTTGCAAAGGCTGGCCACAAACCCGTGATCCTCCTATCTCAGCCTCCCAATTACTGAGATTACAAGCATGTACCACCAGGCCCAGCTTGAGACTCTTCTAAGACATGCATGACAGCTCTCTCCTATCCCAACACTACTCCCCCCACTGTCATACACACACTCCAAGAAGTGGAGGGCCTGTAAGAAGGCAAAAAGAAATCAGCTGGGACTCATGGGTCTAGAATTTCTAAAGAACCAGGAGGAACAGAAATCATAACTAAGACATTGAGAGAACACTGTTGGTAAAAGCCACCATCCTCCAAGAGCAAGTCTTCAGAGCCTCACCAAAATCCAGATCAAGAGAACCAGTGAAGAACAGGAGGAAATTCTGTCAAATTAACTTGGCTCCAGAATTTGGCTATAGCCAATGATGGACTCAGAGGTCTCCTCCCAAACATGCAAATAGATTGAATCTCAGACACACTTAAGAGTTTGAGCAAGCCGGGCGTGGTGGCGCACGCTTGTAATCCCAGCATTTGGGAGGCTGAGACCTGAGGATCCGGGTTTGAGGCCAGCCTCAGCTACCCAGTGAGGCCCTCTGCAACTTAGTGAGACCCTGTTTCAAAATAAAGAATAAAAAATAGGGCTGGGGCTGTAGCTTGGAGGTAGAATGCCCCCAGGTTCCATCCCCAGTACTGAAAAAAAAAAGAGTTTGAGCAAAAGGAGGGCAGAGGCTTTTATAGAGCTGGAATGCAGGTAGTTTCCAAGTATTAGCAATATCACCTTTGATCCTGTGAACCTGCATTCCTGTACTTTGGTAGGTGAAGAGTGCTCAGCATACAGATTCTCCAGTCACTCTGGGAAGCCCTGTTTTCTCCCACCACCGGTGCCTTTTCTTGCCCTCTGAAATGTGAAGTGTCAAGGTTGCTTTCATCTGCTGAGTATTACACAGTACAGCTCCCTACCTCCCAGCAGTTACCACTAAAGTTTTGTAGGAAGACAGATGGAGAACTCTTCTGTTTTGAGATCAACAAAAAAGGCTACTTTAGCCAGGTGTGGGGGCGCCCGCTTAATCCCAGTATTTGGGAGGCTGAGACAGAGGATCTGGGTTCACGGCCAGCCTCAGCTACCTAGTGAGGCACTCCACAATTTAGTGAGACCCTGTTTCAAAATAAAGAATAAAAAATAGGGCTGGGGGTATAGCTCGGAGGTAGAATGCCCCTGAGTCCAATCCCCAGTACCGCAAAAAAAAAAAAAAAAAAAAAAAAGGCTACTTTAGTTTATCTGTCTCTCAAGTCTGTCAAGCAAGAAGTTAATCCCTCGCCAGGTGCAATGGCTCAGGTCTGTAATCCCAGTACTTGGGAGGCTGAGACAGGAGGATCACAAGTTGAGACCAGTCTCGGTAACTTAGTGAGATCCTCAGCAACTTATTGAGATCCTGTTTCCAAATAAGAAATAAAATCGGGCTGGGGGTATAGCTCAAAGGTAGAATGCCTCTGGGTTCAATCCCCAGTACCACAAAAATAAATAAATAAAAAGTAAAATGGCTTCGGGTGTAGTTCAGAGATAGAACATCCCTGGGTTCAATCTCTAGTACCAAAGGGGGAAGGGGAGGTTCATCCCTGAATTTAATCTTTCTGATGCAGTTTGAGCTTGGTAAGAAGTTGGCAAATCTCTCACTGTGCTCTCCCAAAGTTAGGCAGTGCCCTTTTAGCAGTAGAACCAGCATGGCTGCCTGTGTGGATCTGTCTCTACTTGCCACTATAGGTTGCACAGGAATAATAATATGAAGGAAGCTTTAATCACTCCCTGCCACACCTTTGTAGGCCACTCTCATCAGAGGGTCACTTTAGATCAACTGGGACCTCTACCTTTTAGATCTGCTTAGAGACTGGCATGGTGGTCTCAAGCATCCTTTGCAAGCAACTCAGTATTTTTCTCAATATCTATGCTTGGCATATCCTTCCTTTTTTTTCTCTACTTCAGAGACTTCAAGTCACCAAAAGCTGCTAAAAGTCTATTTTTCAAAACTTAAAAAGCAAAGCGCTTGTCTGGCACATGCTAAGTCCTGGGTTTGATCCCCAGAACTCCAACACCCCCACACATACACAAAAGCAAACCCATATTTTCAAGGGAGATGATGTTCAGACATTTTCTCACATACAGGTAGACCTCACTAGCAAATTCAGCAGATTCCTGCCTGTTAATCACAATTGGGATTACTACTGGCTCCAAGAAGGCAGGTAAGGATACCATCACCTCTTTCATCTCATAGACAAAATAAGAAAAAGTCCCAGGGCTCAGCTAGGAATCCTATATCACAGTATTCAGAGGATTTCCCAGTGAACAGGCTCTGCTATTCACAATCTTTCCTCCCCAGGGAACCATACCACATCAGGAGGTGTAGGAAAACCAGACTCCTCTCCTAAATAAGCAGTTCTGCCACTAGAAAACACCAAACTGGGGCTGGGCCTCTCTCCTGGCTCTGGGGGACTCAGGGACTGCCTGCACCTGAAGTATGTCATGGGAGGAAGGAATGTTGGAGGGAATACGGGTAGATTGTTTTGGTGATTTAGATAGTAGAAATAAAAAAGAGATTCTTCACAATCTAAATCCAGATGGTCCTCAACATCAATTTATTCATTTTCAAATGCAAAGAAGCCAGGTGTGGTGGTGCACACTTGTAATCCCAGTACTTGGGAGGCTGAGACTGGAGGATCCGGGTTTGCGGCTAGTCTCAGCTACTTAGTGAGGCCCTCTGCAACTTAGTAAGACCTTGTTTCAAAAAACAAATACTGAGCCGGGCGTGGTGGTGCA
>PVLC010028090.1:0-21327 GCA_004027655.1 Graphiurus murinus
ATGTATATATTCCACATATATGTATATAGGTACAATTTCATATATATGAAATTATATCTATATAATATATATGAAATTATACTTATATAATATGCCTGTGAGTATGAGTGTATGTATGTATGTATATATAGGGGAAAGACCTCTCTTCTGGGTCAAAAGGAAGTATGTGGATAAGGAGTGCATTTGCCTTATTAAGCAATTTTGTAGGAGTTGAGAAGCTGATTTCACGGAAGCAGGTGACACCAGGGCAATGATTCTCAAAGAGTCAATATTACTATTTGTGAAGAACAGCATAGGGCAGAGTCTTGTGGGGTTGCTTTTGGGCTCTGGGGTTGTTTGGGCTATTTGAGCAGTGAGAAGCATGAGATATGAGTGTTCCCCCCATACCCACACCTGCCCCAGGGCTGAAGTCTTCATAGCGTTAGGGCATAGGGAAAAGGCCCAGAAAGTGTCATCAGAAGGAGATGGTAGAGAAAAGGGCTCATACATCCCTCCCTGTGCTGAGTCAACCCCTGCCCTGCCATCCTCTGTTCTTCAATCAGTATATTCAATACTCTACCATGCTCATGACACTGTGCTAAGCAGTTCAGAATTAATGGCAAAAAATTACAGAAGGGGGACACAAAACAGACCATCATCCTGAAAGCCACATCATCATGGTGTCATGGATACATATTCTTGACACATCATCACTGTGATAGGTATGCTATTCCAGATATGTGTAGGGGATTGTGGTGATATGGCGGAAGGAGCTGCTAATTCTGTGTGGCTAAAATTAGGGAGGAACTGGAACTCAGAGAAGGCTTCCCATCAGGTGCCCTATTATAAAACCCAACCCCCTTGGTGTGGCATTCTTGGTTCTCCAACATATGTCGCCACTAGTCCAATTTTAACACCCACCATGGCTGACACCAACTCTCCCCTCCATCCAGTCTGCAGGATTCTCAGCTTTGTCCTGTGTTCCCTGGCTGAAATGCTTCAGCTTTCCATACCGATCTGAATCTTACCTGTTAAAGATCAGCTAAAGTCCTACCCTCTCCATGAAGCCTCCTCTGGTTATCCTCACCCATAGTGATCTCTTCATTCTGGACTCAGTATTTGGAACTCCACTCTGACATTTGATTTTATCCTGCATTGTGGCATCTTTTATACAGTTTGTATTATCCCTTATCCAAAGCATTCAGGACCAGAAGTATTTTGAATTTCAGATTTTTAGAGTTTGAAAGATTTGTACACACATGTCTTCGGGATGGGATCCAAGTCTCAACATGAAATTCATCTATATTTTATATATACCTCATACACAGAGCCTGAAGATACTTTTATACATTATTTTTAGTATGGCTGTGTTTTGACTATGGCCCAATGCATGAAGTCAGGTATGGAATTTTCCACCTAGGTCATGTAGGTTCACAACATTTTCATATTTCAGAGAATTTTGGATTTAATATTCCCAGATTAGAGAGTCTCAATCTGTATTGCTATAAAGCTCTTCTAGTATTAATTTAAGTACTTTTCTCCCCAACTAAAATTAGAAGCATTAAATGACAGAACTCATTAATGATAGAACTCATTATCTAATATTCTATTTAGACTTTAGTTGAGTGTAGGACATAACACCCAGTAAATATTTGTTGAATGAATGCATATAGACATTTTGTCCCTTGGAGGAAATTCAGGATGAATTCTCCCCTCCTCTTTAGCTTCTAGATTTTTTTTTGTGGTACTGGGGATTGAACCCAATGGCATTCTACCTCCGAGCTACACCCCCAGTCCTATTTTTTTATTCTTTATTTTGAAACAGGGTCTCACTAAGTTGCAGAAAGCCTCACTAAGTAGCTGAGGCTGGCTGCGAACCCAGATCCTCCTGTCTCAGCCTCCCAAGTACTGGGATTACAGGCATGTGCCACCATGCGCGGCTAGCATCTAGATTCAATAAAGAGAGCCTTCCCTTCCTGTAGCTACAAATCTGGATAATATTTTTTTTTCCCCTGATGGCCACCCACACATTTATCCATCCATCAGAAATTGTCCTTAAAGTTTACTAGGATCCCTACTTGGTGCCAAAGAAACAGGGATGAATTGATAATCAAAAATGAAAAGACCAACACATAAAGAGATAAATGGAATAAAGTATCATGAGTTTTATGTCTGTTAGGTTGGGACAGAGGGAATGAAAGCTAATTCTATCACAGGGCAAGGACTGATGTCATGATGGGGATTGAGCCCTTTAGGTGTTTTCTAGGGAATAATGTGGTTGGAGGCAGGGACTTTCAGGGGAGAAGCAGCATGAGAAAAAGGGCATCATAGAGCTAAGCCAGCCCAGGGTGATCATATATCCTGCAATTTTGAGACCAAAGCAAGGAACCCTGAACTCTAACCAGATTTTTTGTCTTTTTGCTCTGCATGCCCCCTTTGTGCATTCCAGACCAGATTCCTATGTTATCTTGCATATTTGAACATGTCTTTATTCTACCCTTGCAGATGATTTGATTGACACTTTAGCAGGAGATAAAGTTTTTGGCTGGAAGTAATTTTCTCTCAGAATTCTGAAGGCATTTCTTAATTATTTCTAATTTCCACTGTGGCTAGAATCAGATGCTATGTCTGATTCTGGATACATGGGACCTTTTTCTTTCTCACTGGCCCCCAGGATTCTCTTTGTTCTTATTGTCAATGATAATCAACCTTTATGTGTTTTGTTTTGTAACTGTTTTAGTTGTGGTAAAGTACACATCACATAATTTACTACCTTACAGTTCAATGGGATTAACACATTCAAATGACTCTGCTGTTATTTTTCAATTCATGGCTTTAAGCAATTTATGGGCCCTTTCAAAATGGAGATGCATGCTGTCATTTAATATCTTTAGTAATTTCCTCCTCTGTTTTTTCTCTTCTTTCTGGAATTGCTACTGGGCATAGATGTTGGATCTTCTGAACTGTTGTATGTCCTCTCTATGATTATCCATCTCATTGATCATTTGTTCTATTTTCTGAGGTTTAACTGTGTCTCCTAATTATTTTATGGCATATTTTTTATTATAATTTTAATTTTACATTTGTTATTTCTTGCTATTTTTAAAAGAACAATCAGTTCTCTTATAATAATAATGTGGCTGGGAGTAGGGGCTTTCAGAGGAGAAGTAGCATGAGAAAGGGGGCATCATAGAGCTAAGCCAGCCCAGGGTGACCATATTCCCTGTAATTTTGAGACCAAAGTGAGGAACTGTGAACACTAAGCATATTTTCTATTTTGTCTTTTCACTGTGCATTCCCAACCAGATTCCTATGTTATCTTGCATATTTGAACACATCTTTATTCTATCCTTGCAGATGAACAATCAGTTCTTTTTAAAAATAGCATCCCATTGTCTCATTAATGAAAATATTATCTCTTTCCAATAATAACTGATTTTCTTGAAAATTTCTTATAATTCCTTTCTTTACTCCAACTACCTTTCATATTTTTCTGATTGTTTATTTGGGGGGTCCCACTTTGGGTGGTTCTCAAACATCAGCCATCCCTGGCTACGGATGTGTCACTAGAAAGCTGGAGGGATGGCCTCTGGTTTCATCAGTCAGGGATCCAGTAATTTTCCTGGTGAATTGCTCACAAATATCAGTGGATATTTGCTTCTTTAAGCAAGGATGTCAATGATCTAAAAACCTAACAGGAATAGGATAGGAATCACATTTCACCACTTGCTATGTAGACTTTTTCTGTTTTTAAAATAGTATCTCATTCTTTTCTAAACCTGATGTGCTTACCTCTGGGACCTTTCATGTTTATACTCCCCTGGAAACCTTTCTTTCCCTCTGGCCATGAGACAGGAAAGGTGTCTGGGTGTCTCTGCTTCTTATGCAGCCTGTCAACTAACCCCTCCCACCTTGATGTCTCTGAGGGCCTGGGCACCCCTGAGACTTTCCAGAATTTTTCTTCTTAATCAGCTTTTCCCCTTGTCAAGCTTTCTCCATTATGCTAAGTCAGTTAGTTATCATTTATACGTTACTTTCTATCTTCCAAAATTTTCTGAAATCTGTCATCTGCTGTCATGTCCTATTCCTATTTCCTTCATGTCACAAAAGTTTTTATTCTCTGTTATTTTGTAGATTTTCCTGGATGAAATTGAGCTTGACCTGTGTGTTTCTCTACCATATTTAACTGACAGTCTCTTTTCTTGTATTGGACCTCAGATTTCTATAGATTGTCTTGGGAGTTCCCCACATCTCTATCTTCCACCCCATACCTAATACTGTGGTATAAAGTTATTAAATTTAACAAATAAATATGTAAGATACTGGTTAAATTTGGACTTTAGACGAACAAACATTACATGGAACATACTTAATCTGAAAAGTTATCCCTTTTTTTTTCTGATATTCAAGTTTAACTAGTTATCTTATTATTTGAAACTTGTCTTAGGCCAGACTGATACCACACTGAATACACTAACTGGCTTATAAACAACAAAACTTATTTTCCACAGTTTTGATAGCTGAAAATCTATGATAAGGATGTCAACGTGTCTGAGTTCTGGTGAGGGCCCTCTTCCAACTTCTTATAGCCTCCCATGATAGAAAGAGGGCAAGAGAGCTCTCTGAGGTTCCTTTTATAAAGGTGCAAATCCATTTATGAAGGCTCTACCCTATGACCTAATTAATTCTCAAAGATTCCTATTCCTAACACCTTCAAAATTTTAACATGAATTTAGGAGAGTGGGCTCTGCCATTTAGTCCATAATACAACCCTGTGCAGATAGAAACTTCTTACCTGAGCTTTAGCCTTGTAGAACTTCCTGATCCTTATGTCTAACTTCATAGTTCATGCCTGATTCACATAGTCCTGCTCTGTTCTCCTACTGCCAAGTAGGCAGTAGTAGACATTGCTTGTGCTTCAGGGTTTCTACACCCCCCTAAAATGAGATGTATAAGAGTCTGCTCTTTACATTTTGCTTCTGCTAAGCTAAAGACTTTGAACTTCATTCCTAAAGCTCTGGAGAATTTAACTCTAAAAAGATGATGGAGCTGGATATGGTGGTGCATGCATGTAATCCTAGTACTTGGGAGACTGAGATAGGAGGATGCCAGATTTGAAAGCAGCCTCAGCAATTTAGCAAGGCCCTTAGCAATTTGGTGAGACTCTATTTCAAAATAAAAAAATAGGACCACAGGTGTAGTTTGGAGGTAGAATGCCCCTGAGTTCAATCCCCATTAGCAAATAAATAAATAAATAAATAAATAAATAAATAAATAAATAAATAAATAAATAAATAAATAAATATGATAGAGCTGGGATTTGAACCAGAGTTTGATTTTAAAGTCTCTTCTTTCATTTTTCCAAATATTCTTAACAGTGAAATAATATCAGATTTGGATTAAAAAAAATTGTGCTGTAGCATAGTGGCTGACAAGCTTGGTGGCATAAAGACTTTTTGGTGACTTATAGTGAGTAATTCAAACAAACAAAAAAAAGATAGTATCCAAAGCCAGGGAAGACGACATGGGAATAAAGAGGGGAAAATTCAAAGAATATTATAGAGGTGGAAACTACTGAACTTGGAAACTGGATAGTTGTGAAGGGGGAGGGAGGTGCTGAAGGCGAGTGCTGAGTTTCTGGCTTAGGCCAAAGATGGTAAGAAGAGCTTTTCCCCAAGAAAAGAAATTCAAGACAGAATAGATCTTGAAGAGGGAATGTCATTGGTTCTGTCCCAAATGTTTCTCATGTACATGACGGGATAGGGGATATTCTGGGAATCATGAAATCTGTGGCTTTCCCCAAACTCTACGAAGAAGAAATTATAACTTACTGAAGTCATTTGCAAACTGTTGCTGGTACCCTGTGAGCTCAGCTGATGAGGACGGCCTTCCATTTTCCACGTGGTAGTGATAATGCTGCCCTTTCAAGGGTAGGAGCAGCTGTGGGCAATTGTCAACTCAGTGGCAATGGAAATAGACCTCTTTTTGCCCTGGTCCATGATTACTAACAGGAATGATAGGGGCTGGCTCTTCTCTGTCCAACCTGAGTTAAAATAACCCACCCTGGGCTGGGACCTAATAGAACCAAATGGGACGGACTCTAGAGAGATAATTTCCTTACAATCCAGGAGCCTTCCCCTTCGCTTTCTCTCTTAACTTTGGAATGACATCATTTGCATCAAGTTCTCTTACTGCATTTAATCATTTCCTTGGAATAATTATGTCAGCAATAATTTATCAGTCACAATCAGCACAGGCTACTTCCTGAGGAGTTGGAAATAATACAAATTCTGTTGTTACTTTTTTTTTTTTGCTCACACCAAATCTCATTATTGAGAGTTTAACATTAACTTTAATGCCAGTTCTTTGCCCTGTTAATAGCCAAGTCAATAAAGGCACCTGCTATCTCTGTTAAGCTAATGAGGCAGGGGAAAGGGACGGAAAAGATGGCAGGTGAGGCCCAGTTCTTCATCCCTAGAGCCTCTGCGTTGCCCAGGCAACTTGTGCTGCAACTGTAAATGGCAGTGTTTTGCTTTTCAATGTTTCCCCCCCCCCCTACCCTATATTAGCAGATTGTCATTCCCGAAGGACTGGCCCCTTCGCTTTGTTTTCTCAAAGAATGTGCAGGATGAACTGGAGCTAACAGTCTCGTGGCAATTCTAGACCCAGCTTCTCCATTAATTTCTACTGCTGTCAATTTAATTTCATTTTGAAAAAAGTTGTACAGAATTGGAAGCACAATTTTGCATGTGAAATTATCAGCACAAAGCTGCAAATGATTATAGTGCCTGGGAAAAGGGAAGGCAGAGGTTGAAAGACATTTAAAAAATGGGGGGTGGATAGGCGGTTCTGAAATGCATATCTCCAGCTGAATAATTCTAATGAGTACATAAATAGGAAATCGGTTTCCAAGGCTTGCTGTGCTATGAATTCAAAAGGCATGACTGTACCTAAGTTTGCCTTATCAAATAAATTGTTAAACTTGAATCTAAGAACAGGGAAATAATAGGTAACCAAATAGAATTTTTTTTTTTTTTTTTTTTGGTACTGGGGATTGAACTCAGGGGCATTTTACCTCTGAGATACACCCCCAGCTCTATTTTTTATTCTTTATTTTGAAACAGGGTCTCACTAAGTTGTGGAGTGCCTCACTAGGTAGCTGAGGCTGGCCACGAACCCGGATCCTCTGGTCTCAGCCTCCCAAATGCTGGAGCCACCGTGCCCGGCTTCCAAATAGATTTTTAAAAAAATGGGTAGTTTATAACTATATGGAAGCAAAGACATTGCACTTTGCATATAGAAATCCTGCAGAATTGAACATTGATCAGCCAACATGGGCTTGTTGCTTTGCTCTGTAACCAGCCCACCTTTCATGAAGTAATCAGGAACTATAGTGAATTAAATTTAGCGTCAGAATACTTTCTCTCCTGATGCATTCCACTCCCCTCCCCGACACACACACACACACACACACACACACACCAGTGAGCCCTGAAGCTGGCCCACTAGTTTTCAAGTCCTGCTGTGTGCTGGCTAAGAATCTGGTCTCTGAAATAAAAAGGGTTTGGAGGAAATCATTCATTCTCTGAGTCTCAGTGTACTTCTCTGAAAAATGGGAGTTATTAAAAGAGAAAAAGCCACAAAGCCCCCACCATGATGTCTGGCACACTCTGGCTACTGCACTGGTATGATTTCAGGAGACTTGCCTGTAAAGACCGAGTCCTTTCCATATCTTGAGTTCTCCTGTAGTGCAGCACACACCACCACCACTTCACTTCCTTTGTTTCCTCCTGGGAAATGCTTCCTAAATCCTTGCCTCTCTGCTTTTTGTGGCTGGCTAAGCACAGGGCCTCCTGACTCTGGGTCTTGGAGGCTTGGTTGTTTGCCAGACTGGGATGAGGATTCCCTGGGGGCTGTCAGAGGCACTAATGAGTATCTGTTTAATGGTGGCTGGTGTGCTCCCCTGGCAATTGGGACCGAGAGAAACACCTTGCACAACAATTAGCTTTTCACAGCCATTAGCAATTTGCAGTCATTAGCACTCCAGAAACACAGCAAATAACACTCAGGAAGCAAATAGCACCGGGACTCCTGTGGTGTTCCTGAGTAGAATCAGCTCCAGTAAGTCAGGGGTCTCAGAGCCTGAGCTCCACTCCCCATGCCTACCCACCACAGTCAATGGGTTTTGTGACCCAAACTACCCCTGTTCCTTTCCATCCTATCTTTGAAAACAGCAGCATGGAGCTCATTATTTGTTTTGATGAAATGTAAATCTTTCAGGGGAAAAGTCCAGAAGATGTAGTGCACAATAAAGAAATCCTGAATTCCCTCAAAGACCAAGAAGCATAAACAAGCCTGGAAGGAGTGGTGTGAATAATTGAAACTTGAGTTGAGTGAAATCCCAGGGCAATGCAATGATTTAGCTCCACAGCTGTTCCCAGCAGCATTGCTAGATATTGGAACCATGCTTATCTTTAAGTATAGGGATTAGTTATATAATTGTGCAATACCCATTTAGTGGACTATAATGCACCCTTTAAAAAGAATATTTTGGAAGTACAAGTAGATTATATCAAAAGGGTTTTAAAACATAATTAACATTATTTCATTTTATTGTAAAAAAAATAACACATATCTTCTACAATATTAGCAGTGGTTATCTCTGGGTACTGGGGATGGCCGTGAGTGGTTCTTAATTTTCTTTCTTGTCCTGTTTTATGTTATCTTTCTAAAATAAGTATATACTCATATGTAATCTTTTGAACTAAAGAGTAAAGAATGTAAGCTTTCTCTGGCTCAGTGAGTTTAAAATAACTGCAAAATGTTTAAGTAAATTCTCTATTGAAGATTAACATGTGTACAGAAAGAGGTACAGACTTTCATGACTTTTTACAAAGTGGGTAGACCCAGGTGCAGAATGAGTACTAAATACCATGATGCTTATGCTTGTGGTTCTACAAACCAGAGTCTGTGTGGTGAACAGCTACAGGTAGGAGGTCAGCTCAGAGGGGTCAGTGAAACAAGCTGGTAAACAAGAAGTCCATGCAAGAACTCTGGGGGTCAATGTGGTAAAATCTCCATTTTATAGATGTAGAAACTGAGCCACAGGGAGGAACTGTAGCTTGAATCCCACATCTGTCCCTGGAGGAACTGGGATTCATTCCCAAACAAGCTCTTGTATCCATGCCTCTCCAGGAAGGAAAAAACACAGCTGGAGCAACTAGTAGAAGGCCAGGGCATCTCTAAAAGCTCAGTGACAGGAGAGCAGGGAAAGATGTGTTAGGGAGGGCAAGAAGGCTTGTGTGTTAGGAAAGAGGGATGGAAAACCCAGTCTTCAACAAGGTCTACAAAGTCTACCAAAGGCAGACTAGAATGATTAGCTCTCAGTTAGGTGCCTTTGTGCATTTATAGGTCATGTGCCTCTGAGTGGTGACTTTGAGGCTAGTGGACCCTATGTTACTGAGCCCAAGAGCTCTGGCCTCCGTCATAGTCAGCTAAGAAGGAGAATAGAGTCTGATTAGTATTTTCTTCATGTTTGTTACTCAGAAGAGTGGTCCCCAAATCTTCATTCAATTACCAAACCTGTTCACCCCTTGACTAACTGTTCTGGGTGAACCACGCAGAGGGCACACACTGTGCGAGCGGTGCCTCTGCACAATGTGAAGTAAGTGTTGAGAGTGATAACAGCAGAAAGTCACCTCCCAAAACAAGCTCTGCTAAGAGAACAGAGCTTGGGAGGTTTTCATTTCATTCCTTCATGGACATCATCAAATATATTTGCCTAAAAATTTGCATATAATTAACAGAGAACTTGCAAATAGCTAACCGAGAATTTGCCTTGATTAACTCAGTGGTAGCTCCATGTTAGAGGACTGGGTACAAGTATCTATGTATGTCTTTAGCCTTGTATTGGCACTGTGAGCTTTTCAAGGATAGGGGCTGCCTCCAGTATATAATGAGGTATCTGGTAGATAGAAGATGGTAAAGAAATGCTTACTAAATGTATAAAACACATGTCCCAGGCTTTTTTTTTTTTTAGAGTAATACCATTTTAAATAGTCCACTAGTCCACTGTTTATGCACACTGATCACTAGAGACTTAGGTCTAAATATGGCTGATAGGAATTCCTAGGACTCCTGAAGGGAAATTTCTCAGCAGTAGCCACTATACCAGTCATTATTTGTTGGCAAATAACATTGCATGTTTTTATCATGTACATTTTTCATGGCCCTTCTCAATCATTCTTTTGACCCAGTGAAGATAGGATCAGACAAAAACATATTAGCAGTGGGGCAATCAAAATTTTATTGAATCTAAAATTGGATCCAGATCTTCATATTTTTGCATTTTTAGAGCATTTTTAAATCATTTAACAGCTTTCTCATTCATTTATTGAAGTCTTGCTAAGTGTCAGGCTTATACTCAGTGCTAGGAGTACAAAAAAATCAATAAACTAGAGTCTACAGACTTGGAAATAAGTTACAACACAAGTTGGATAGTGTTTATATCATATAAGGTGTCTTTAGTTGCAAGTAACAGAAAAGAAACAGTGGCTACAACGATAGAATTTTTTAATCATTTCACAAATCATGAAACATCTAGATACAGATTGTTCTAGATTGGCTCAGCAATTCAGTGATATAACCAAAACCCCCATGCTCTGTCGTTTTACCAGTCTATCCTTTGTCCTTTGGCTTCTTGCCTCATGGCCACAAAATGGTTGTTGCAGCTCCAAGTGCCATGTTCACACCTAATTGCGTTCATCAGGGGAAAAGAAATTTGCTGTTTCTCTTTGTAACTGTAAACAAAAACCTTCTAGGAAGAACTCACCAATAGATTATCCCTTTGGTCTTATGGGTCAGAACTGGGTCACTTTCCTACTCCCGAATCAATCATGGGAAAAGGGAAATGGCATTTCCATGCTTGCCACAAACCAGTGATGCTTCAATCTCTCAGGATCAGGATCCCTCTTCATTGAGCATGTTGCCACACCCTAAAAAATGGGGATCCTATAACCTAAAAAAGAATATGAAAAGAAGAGACATTAACATGTTTGCCACAGGTTAAGCATGGTTATATGTTCTGGTATAATTTCTTTTCTCTAATTTGATGTCATGTCTTCAGCTCCATATCCCTTCTCTAGAGTAGGGCCAGGAGCCCAAGACTACTAGAATATTCTGGCCTTCTCCTGACACCATCCTGCTTTTGACTGTCTCAGTGGAGGAGGCAAAATAAGCTGTTACATTAAACTCTGGGCCTATCCTTGAGCTCTTATAACCTTAAACTGTCAATCAACGTTAAAACCCAGCCTACTGAGTGAGTGGGAGTTTGGAAAGCTGGAGGGAAAGGGTGAAAAGTCAGCTCAACAAGTGAGATGTGAAGATTTTTTCCTTCCTCAAACACAAGGCTCCACCAGGACTCTGAGCTCAGATGGCCTCTCCTGAATGGGAAGGAGGGGAACACATTTCAGGAAGGCCAGGATGGCCCGCCACAGGTGTGACTGAATGTTGTTTCAGAGGAAGAACAAGGAGAGCACTGGGTTCTACTCTCAGAATGCACCTAAGAAAGAAATAAGGATGCTCTGAGTCCAAGGCAGAAATTTAAGGAGCTGATTGGAGGAGCACTCTCTAGAGAATGCTCCTTTAGTCAACAGATCCATAGACATTGGTTAGACACAATCGATACACTACTGGCTATATAATACTGCTATATATACTATAATACTGCTGCATATATGCCACATATGTATGGTATGATGCTACAGAATATGATGGAGTGTAATATAATAGTATAACAATGAGATAATGATAAGAGTAACTCAAATTGATTGAGCATTCCCTGTGTGATAAACAGGATGCAAATACTTTCTTTCTATGATTACTCATAATCATACTTACAGGTAAGCTCCATTCTAATCCAGAGAAAGTTCCTGTGCAAAGCCACTCTCATAGATGGCAGACCTTCTAGAACCTCCTTCTTCACCCCTTGACTCTCTTGCTTCAATTTCCTCTTCCTTACTAGGGAATTAATGAATTTAGTGATGACAAGGCCAGGTGCTAACCACAGACAAGACACTTGGGAAAGTGTAAGTGAAAATTAGCTCACTGGGAACAAATATTCTACTGGCTAGAAAAGTGAAATTAATAATACTCAAATTATTTTAAATGTTCAGAAAACAAAATACTTACTTTATAGTCTCCTTGTTTTATAGAGTTCTGGAGAATAAAAAACAAAAGAGGAAATTTTGTATCAATAAAAATTATATAAGCAGATGCTCTTAACTACTTAATTTATAGTCTTCTTGTTTTATGGAGCTCTAGAGAAAAAAGAACAGAAAAGGAAATTTTTTATCAATAGAATTTTTAAACAAATGATCTTTTTTTCTCCTTTATAGAATTCATGCAAGTTTATGCATGTGTTATCAAGGTTTTGCAATTCCCTTTGTGTTTTCCAGCAGTCATTCTCTAGTGTAGATAGTTTGTTCATTTACTTATTAACACAGCATTCACTTTATTCTTTCATTTAATCAATTTACTTAGTCATTCCTGGGATGTTTATGCAATCTCTTCTATGCAGTGGGTGCCAAGGAGGATAAAGAAGGCTTAAGAATAAAGAAACACTGTTCCTTCCTTAAACAGGACATAGTTTAATATTGCACAGGATAAGTTCTCCTTGGGATCCACTTTCGGCTCTCCATCATCTGTGAATGGCCCTCTGCTATGGACAAATCTCCTTTGACCCTTGGCAGACCACTGACCTTCATTGACTGAGGACCAGGAGGGAAAGCCCAAAAGATTGGAGATTTTAGAGAACAGAGGACATTAAATGTGTTCCTGTTTGTTCAAGTGGAGCAAATTCTAGTTCAGGGAGCCCCTGCCAGTTTCCGAGACATCAATATCCTATAGGATTTGAAGACATAAAAGCTTCCAGCAAGTGTTCAACCCAGCTTGGTCCCTTCAAGATTTCTCACTCACCTATAGAGGGGCACTAGGCTCTCTAAGAATGGCATTCCCTAAGAATGGTATAGGTGAGGGGGGGTGATATTCATTCCTCAGTTTCCCTGAAAGGTTCATTAACTCCTGCAATGGAATGCCTGATAGCTAATTTCCTGGTCCTACCCTTGGGCTTGACTTATGGATCCTGATGAATGTTCCACCTGTCCAGCACATTCCTCTGTATACTGAAGAGCCAGTGATGAGCACTATTCTTGAAACAACTCGAGAATTGTTCACACTTCTATATCCCCTTTCTTAAGGCTCCTGTTCTACAGTTCCCACAAGCACTGCCCTCTTCCAACTGTCCCACCCTTAGGAGGTGTTTCTGAGCTCTAACAATGGCTTATATAGGTGGAGACAGGAGGATCCCAGGTTTGAGAACAGCCTCAGCAAGTAGTGAGACTCTCATCAACCTAGTGAGAACTTGTTTCAAAATAAAAATAAAACAGGTTGAGGTTTAGCTCAGAGGTAGAATGCCCCTGAGTTTCATCCCCAGTATCAAACAAAACTAAACAAGCACAAAGAAGAAAGAAAGCAAACAGCTTTTCCCATAGTGATGGTGGATATTCTAAGTGGGTCTCTATGTCTGAAGCAATTATGGCAGTGCTCCAGAAAGATGTATGTGAATGTGGGGGAAAGGACAGTAGGATGGGTCTTAGGAGACACCCCACAACCACTACCACCAAAGCCCTGACATTTGTTCCTATTTCTATATAGGATTTCCTCCTTTGCAAAATAAATAGGTCAGACTAGATGAGGCCTTAGCTCCTATCAAGCTTGGACAATCGGTGCATTTCTCAGTGCTGTGTGTGTTATCTGCTAACCAGACTCCAGGGATTTGGCATGCCCTGGTGCTCACTTGAGTGTCATGTTCAGTTTCCATGATGGCATCTAGCAAGCTTAAAATCGCTGGGATTGCTGGGCTCCTGGAGTGCAGGATGGCATTCCCAGTCCTGGGGGAGAGGCAGAAGCAGCTCTGGGAAAAAGGGAGCCACATCCCAAAGCACTGAAGCATGGGCAGAACGCCCCAGGGGCTCACAATTCCAAGCAGCTGTGAATGGAGACAGGGGAACAGGCAGTCCCTGTGTGCATATTTGGAATCCAAAGTCTTATTTGATCTTAGAAACCTGGAAGTCCGTGGGACATGGAAATGCTAATGCCCAAAGGCAGTGCACTGTCGTGGAAAGAGAACTGGCTCTGGAATCAGAAGTTCTGGTTTGAGTTTCAGCTCTGCCCTGGCTAGCTACGTGACTGGGAACAGGTCTCCTAACCCCGCTGAGTGTGGGTTTTCTTGTCTGTCCAATGAAGAACACGAGGTCTTCCCCCAGTGACCTCATAGGGCTGGTCGTCCTTAGTTACTTTTCCTGCACACAGTGTACAAACCCCCGGGGTGAAGTGTTAGTCATGGTCTGACAACAATATCAGGGCAGAGTACTGATAAAACTAATATTAGTGTTTTTTTTGTGGAAAATATAACATTAATCACTGTTGCTACCAGCTGTTGGGCTGTTACTAGGTAGGAGACACTTTGCTAAAGAGTTTAGAAACCTTATTTTGTTGCCTAAGATCACATGGCTGGTAAATCACATGTTGGACTCATCCCAGACATCTCTGACTCCAGCCAAAGTCTTAACCTCATGTGTGCTTTCTTCCTCGTGAGCAAACAACCAGGTTTCTCCAAGTTCTGGTTTACAGAGATTGAGAGTAAGATGTCCTGGCTTGTCTACTTACATATTAATAATTAATCAATTAGTCAAGTCCTTTAAAATAGCCAAACACAGCTTTGGAATATCGCATGTTAACAGATTTTTATGAGGCAGAGTTAAATAAATAACTGTGCAGAAAAAAATGTGATTCTGTTTTTTCTAAGAGTTAACTAATTTTGCATATTGCTTATGTATAACTTTTTCTTTTCTTAGGCTTGTACCAAATAGGCATTCATTTCAATCACCCAGACCCACCACCACTACCGCCAAATATTATGGAGCTACTGAGCACTTGCTCTGTGCCAATCCCCAAAAGCATTCTCAGTTTCAGTGATGAATGGGGTGTTTCTGCCCTTAAGGATCAGTATAATGGAGGATACTCAGAATGTTCAGCAGTCAGCTGGTAGCAAGGATGAGAGTTGAGAAAGGATCCTTGCTACCTAAACTCCCACCTGTACATCCAGTAGTAACAATATGCCGTACTGGCTGCACAGTTATATCCCTACCACCTGCATAAGGGAGGAAAAATGCATTTTTGTTAAACCAGCATTTGGGGACTATGGAAATCCTTTGGAGGCATGAATGGTGTACTAAGAACAAACAGAAAATAAGATGCTAATCCAGCCTGAGTGTGTCTAAACACCTTTCCTAGAAGGGGTGACAGCTAAGTTGAGTGGGAATCAAACTCTTGGAAAGGAGGAGCATGGAGGGGACAAAGGGCAAAGGGAAAGGGAACAACATTTCAGGAAGTTAGAGTACCTCATGCAATGACTAAGCGCCAAGAGAGGCATGATCCACTCAGCCCAGAAAAGTTGATGACAACAACTGAAGTTATAGAATCTAAGGACAGGAGGGTGAGAGCTGAAACCAATGACATGGCATGCAGGGCCACGTATGTCCTGCAGAAAAGTGTTACTGTAATTACCTTGGAAATTAATTAAAGAGGTTCAAATCAGATGGGGGATGGGGAGATTGGGTCACAATACCATCTCTGGGCCACAAAATACAGAATTAGATAGAGTTTACAGTAAATCCCACCAAAAGATGAAAATGAGCCAGCATGGGATACTGAAACTGGGAATGGAGAGAAATAGAAACAATAATAATGCTTAGCAGGATGAGCCATCGAGCTCTACTGACTGGAGAAGTGAGGGAGGGTGTGGTGTCGGGAGTGTTCACCTGTTTTGTTCTAGGTCCTTTCCCAGTTCAGAAGGGATGTTTGTGTCCCTGAATTTATAAATCCATCAAGCCATATTTTTGACAGCTTTTATCTCTTTTTTTCCCCTGTATTTTATTCCACATCCCAGTCTATGAACTAAGGATTAAACTGTTGTATCAGACCCAGAATGTTTAGTGGTCTAACACAATAGAAAGTTGTTTCTTGCTCATGTAAGGGTCCTCCCCTGTCAGTCAGTGGCTTCCCTGTACATGAGGGTTCTAGTGCCTTTAGAGAATCAGAATGCTCACCAGTCACCTGGTAGCAGGGATGAGAGTGGAGAAAGGATCCTTGCTACCTAAAACTCCACCTGTACATCCAGTAGTAACAACATGCCATAGGTCTGTACTGGCTGCTCAGTTTTATCCCTATCACCTGCATAAGGGAGGAAGCATGCATTTTTGTTAGACAGCTAGTCACCTCTGTCACACCCAGGAGGCCTGGGTTTTAATTCTCTTTTCTCCCTGGTCTTAGATAGCTCTTTCTCCTACTAGTTGACAGTTGCTGATCATTTGAGCAGTTATAAATATTTTCATTCATTGTGATTAGATACTGAAGGAGGACAGCATTCCTCCTATGTACAAACAGCAGAGAAGGGTAATTCACAAGTTGTCCATCACAATCTGAGCTCATGGTTATTCTGCTACGGTTGAGCAAAGAGCATTTGACTGGGAGATAAGAGCTCTTGCTTCAAATCCCAGATCCAGCAGTAACTTAGGAAAAGTTATCCAAATCCTTTGCTGACTTTCAAATTGGCTTATGTTTCTTTTATTATTATTAAAGCTCTTTATAGCTTATTAGTTATGTGATTTGTAAACATATTTTGCTATTCTGTGGATTGTCTTTTTAACTTTCTTTAGTGTGTTCCTTGTAGTATAAATGCTCTGGGGCTTTTTCCCTTTTTTTCTATTTTATTTATTTATTTCTATACTCTTATCAGTGCATTATAGTCTCACATCATAATGTAGTTCGTAGTGAGGATGACATACGTGCACACAGTACTTGGTGAAGTTTCCCCTGGCTCCCTCCCCACTTCCTCCATCCCCATGCAGGATACTGAGATTGTCATTTTTGGCATTCTCACATATGTACCTAATATCAATGGAAGTGATTCCTTCATTAATCCTCTCTCTCCCCCCACCCTTCCTCTAGACCACCTCCCTGGCTCCACTCAAGTTTCTCCTCCATTATCTGGAGTCCCTCTGTATCCCAATGACTCCCTAGCTCCTTCACATGAGAGAAAACACACGGCCCTTCACTTTCTGCGACTGGCTAATCTCACTTGACATAATGTACTCCAGGTCCATCCATTTTTTTCTGCAAATGACATAATTTTGTTTTCTATTGCTGAGTAGAATTCCATTGTGTGTATATGCCATACTTTTGTAGTTAATTCCTCTGTTGATGGACACTTAGGTTGGTTCTATAATTTAGCTATTGTGAATTGTGCTGCTATAAACATGGATATGCATATATTATTATAATATTCTGATTTCAGTCCCTTTGGAAAGATACTCAGGAGTGGTATAGTTGGATGATATGGTGAATCCATTCCCAGTTTTCTGAGGAACTTAGACCACCTCCACACTAATCTTCATAGAATCTACACTACTTTGCAATCACACCAACAGTGTAGAAAAGTTTCTATTTCCCCACATCCTCACCAGCATTTATTGTTGTTTGACTTCTCAATGATTGCCATTCTTACTGAGTTAGATGGAATCTCATTGTAGTTTTGGTTTTCATCTCCCTGATTGCTAATGATGTTAAATATTTTTTCATGTATTTATTAGCCATTTATATCTCTTCTCTTGTGAAGTGTCTATTTAGTTCAATGCCCATTTCTTGATTATTATTATTTTTTTTACTGTTAAGTCTTTAAGTTCTTCATATATTCTAGATATTAGTCCTCTATTAGAGAAATAGCTGGCAAAGATCTTCTCCCAATCTGTAGGCTTTCTCTTTAGACTCTTGATGGGTTCCATTAATGAGCAGAAACTTTTTAGTTTAATGCCACCCCATTTATTAATTATTATTTTAATTTCTTGAGTTTTGGGGATCTAATTGAGGAAGTTCTACCTGTGCCTATATGTTACAGTTTTGGATATATGCCTTTCTCTAGTAACTTCACAATCTCTGATCTAATTTCCAGGTCTTTGCTCCATCTTGAGTTGATTCTTATACAGGGTGAGAGGTAGGGATTTTATTTTCTACAAATGGAATTGTCTGGATTTCTTTTTTTGTGGATTTATGATTGGCATAAAGGAAAGATACTGATTTTTTTAAGGTTGATTTTATATCCTGTATTTTGCTGAATTTGTTAATAAGCTTAAAAGCCTTTTTGTTGATTTTTTGGGTCTTCTAACTATAGGATCATGTCATCTGCAATAGAGATAATTTCAGTTTTTTTCTTATTTGAATTCCTTTGATAGCCTTCTCTTTCCTTATTGTTCTGGCAAGAGTCTCAAGGACTATGTTGAAAAGGAGTAGTGATAGTGGGCATCCTTGTCTTTTAAATCAGGGAATCCCTGCTTTTAAAGGGAATTCTTGCTATATTCTCTATTCAATATGATGTTGGCTTTAGGTTTATTTTATATTACCTCGTGATTTTGAGGTAAATTCCTTCATTTTGATTTTCTGCAGTGTGCTTAACATGAATGGGTGTTGGATTTTGTCAAATGCTTTTTCACCATCTATTGAGATGATTATGTGATTTTTATCCTTAGTTAAATTAATGTGGTGAATTATCTGTATTAATTTACATATGTTGAGCCAGCCTTGCACCCCTGGAGTGAAACCAACTTGGTCATAGTGTACAATTTTCTTGATATGAATGCATATCACTAGTATTTTGTTAAGAATTTTTGTAACTAGTTCATTAAGGATATTGGTCTGTAATTTTCTTTTCTTGAAGGATCTTTATTCGGTTTTGGTATTACGATGGTGCTGGCCTCAAGAAGGAGTTTGGAAGCATTCCATCTCTTTTAATTGCACAAAATAACTTGTGAAGTATTGGGTTTAGTTGTTCTGTAAAGGTTTTATAGAATTCAGCTGAGAAATTGGACATTTCTTTGATGGAAGGCTTTTATTGCTGTTTCTATCTCTTTGTTATTGGTTGGGTTAGGTTTTCTATATCTTCTTGGTTCAATTTAAGTAGGTTGTATGTGTCTAGAAATCTGTTGATTTTTTCTGTTTTCCAGTTTTTTGAAGTATAAATTTTCAAAATAGTTTTGATGATCCTCTGGATTTCCCCACTGTTTGTGGTGATATCTCTTTTTTCATTTCTGCTTTTAATAATTTGGGTTGATTCTTTCTTTTGGTTATGGTGGCTAAAATCTTGTTAATGTTTTCAAAGAACCAACTTTTGTTTTGTTAGTCTTTTGTATTTTTTTGTAGTTGTTGTTCCCTATTTCATTGATTTTTGCTCTGATTTTAATTATCTCCTGCCTTCTACTGGCTATAGGATTAGTCTGTTCCTGTTTTTTGAGGTCCTTGAGGGGTGTCATTAGATTGTTTATTTGGTGAACTTCTGTTTTTCTTATGTGGGTGTCTCATAGATTTTGGTATGTTGTATCTCTATTTTCATTTAATTCTAGGAACTTTTTTGTTTCTCCCTTTATTTCTTCTATGATCCAGTCCTCATTCAAAAGTACATCATTCAGTCTCCATGTATTTATGTAATTTCTTTGGGTCTTCCTGTGGTTGATTTCTACTTTCATTCCATTATTATCTAAACAAATGCAGGGAATTGTATTACATTTTTAAAATTTCCTGGTACTTGCTTTGTGGAGAAGTTTCAATAAGTAGATGAGAATATGTATTTAGCTCTTGTTGGTTGGAATATTCTGTATATATCTATTACGTCCATTTGGTTTAGAGTGTTCTTTAGGTCTGAAGAGTTTTTACTCATCTTTTGCCTGGAAGATCAATCTAGTGGTGTGAACAGTGTGTTAAAATCTCACAATACTATTGTATTTGGGTCTATTCGAGATCTAATGTCTTGAAGAGTTTGTTTTATAAAAGTGGGCATACCTACATTTGGGATATAAATGTTTACTATCATTACATCTTAGTAAGAAGTGACTGGTTTTGTCTCTTCTGATATGCTTTAGCTTAAAGTCTACTTTGTAGGATATGAGCATTGCTATCCCTGCTTGTTTTTGGTCTCCATTTGCATGGTATATCTTTTTCCATACTTTTACCTTTAGCTTGTGGATATTTTTGCTTCTAAGGTGAGTTTCTTGGAAGCAACATATAGTTGGATTATACTCTTTAACCCACATTTTCAGTCTATGCCTTCTAACTGGGGAGTTTAGACATTGGGCATTCAATGTTATTATTGAGATTTTTCTTCAAAATAGTGATTTCATTTCCTTTGGCTATCTACTCTGTAGTGGGGTTGCTATGTTATATGATAGCTTTTATTTTAGATCTTCTAAGGAACCTCTGTACAGTTTTCTACAAATGGCTGTATTAATTTCCACTTCCCTTTTTTCCACATCCCCTCCAACCTTTAAGTATCTTATCTTTTATCTTTCTTATAATAGCCATTATAACATGTGAGGTTTTAATTTGCATTGTGGTTTTAATTTGCATTTTTCTGATGATTTGTATTTTGAGCATTTTTTCGCATACCTGTGGAAAATGTCTATTCAGGTCCTTTGCCCATTTTAAATTTTTGAAATTTTTATTTGTTAACTTTTTATTGACAGATAATTACTATATATCTTTATGGGCTATAGTGTACTGTTTTAGTATTTATAAACTCAGGATATTGATGTTATCCATCATCTCAAACATTTATCATTTCTTTATGATGAGAACATTAAACATTTCTTCCAGCTATTTTGAATTTTATAATACAATATTGCTGAGTATAATCACTGTAATAGAAAACCATGACTTTTTCCTCTTATTTGGCTGTGACTTTTTAACTGTTAACCAATCTCTCCCTCGCTCTCTTTTTTCCCCCACATTCCCTGGTGTTTGATAACCAATGTTTTGATTTCCACTTCAATGAGTTCAGCATTTTTAGATTCTACACATGAGTTAAATCTTTTTTGTGTCACCTTTGCCTATTTTTAAACTGTTTTTTACTTTTCTATTGACTTGTATGGGTTCCTTATATACTTTGAATACTAACCCCTTTTCAGAGATATTTGCAAAAATTTACTCACATTCTACAGGTTGCCTTTAAATTTTGTTGATCATATTATTTACTGTGCAGAAGATTTTTTAAAATTTTTTATTGTAGTAATTCGTGCAATATAGCATACATCTTTGTTAAGTACAAGTTGTTAACAACATATTTGCACACAATTCTCATTTGACCCCTTCCCCAATTCCCTCCCCATTCCCTCCCCCTCCCTCCCCCTCAGGTTCACTTCAGTGAGTGACCTTGATATGATTGTGTAAGTACATCATGTGCCT
>PVLC010028091.1:0-21324 GCA_004027655.1 Graphiurus murinus
TTGTCCTCAAATCTGTAATCCTCCTGTCTTAGCCTTCCAAATACTGGGATTACAGGTGTGTGCCACCAAACCAGGCATGTATTTCTTTTTAATATATTTTATTTTCTTTCCCATAAGACCATAGGGCATATGAATATATTTCATATATTTATCTATGTGTCTGGTTTTTATTATAAAAATAACAAATGTGTCCACTAGAATGTATAAAACAAAAACAACAAAAGACAGGCAATAGCAAGCATTAGTAAAGATGGAGAAAAACAGGAACCCTCATATGTGGCTGGTGAGTATACACTATGGTACAACCTCTTTAGAAGAACAGTTTAGCTGTTTCTTAGAAAAGTTAAATACAAATGTACCATGTTTCTCAGCAGTGCCTCCCTTTGGTTATCTTCTCAAGAGGACTTAAAACTGATGTCCACAGAGCCGGGCGTGGTGGCGCACGCTTGTAATCTCAGCATGTGGGAGGCTGAGACCAGAGAATCCTGGTTCACGGCCAGCCTCAGCTACCTAGTGAGGCACTCTGCAACTTATGAGACCCGGTTTCAAAATAAAGAATAAAAAGTAGGGCTGGGGGTGTAACTCGGAGGTAGAATGCCCCTGTGTTCAATCCCCAGTACTGCAAAAAAACCCAAAAAAAACCCAAACAAACAAACAAACAAAAAAAAAAAACTGATGTCCACAAAGAAACTTGGAAAAAAAAAGGGAAAACAATTCAAATGCTCGTTAACTGGCAAATGGATAAGTGAAATATGGCTCATCCATCCAATACAATACTATTCAGAAATGATGTGAAGTGAGTTACTCACATGATGAACCTAAAAACATTAGGCTAGGTGAAAGAAGCTAGAAAAGACTACATATTGTATGGCCCTGTGTACATGAAATTTCCAGATAGAGATAGAAAGTGAACAGAAAGGGAACAGAGGTTGACTGCAGACAAGCATGAGGGTGATGCCTTTTGGGGGTGAAGGAAATATTCTAAAACAATGTTGTGCTGATGTGATGGTTGCACAAGTCTGTAAGTATCATAATAATCATTGAATTGTTTATTTGAAATGGATGACTTATGCTATATAAATTATACCTCAAAAGCTATTAGATAAGAATATTTATAGAAGCACTATTCTCAATAATGCAAAATGGACAATAATAATAACAGCAACTAAAAGAATGAGGAGGGAAATTCTGGTTCTAGTCAGTGTGATAAACAAAGCCTGCCATTCTCAGAGTGCTGGAGGTGTAAGGGTGGTGTCAGACTCAATCTGGAAGTCGGTTCCCAGACAAGACCAAATATTCCAAGAAAATATAAACAAAGTCTATATTGCAAGGTCAGAGGCCAGGGAAAGTTGTCCAGGGCTGTGTCTTGCTTTGGGGAGGACATAGTCATGAATAATCATATTTAGAGGAAAAAACACAGCTAATTTTGGCCTTAAGTTAGTGGTAATCATGAAAATCATAAAATAGATAATGTACAACCTTCAAACTAGAAGCAAGAGACATTTAAAAAATTTATCTATTCAGCAAGAAACAGGAGAGCATAAAGAAAAAAAATGCATGGTAACTAGGAAATACAAAGTGGGATGAAAAAATCAAACCTACAATATCAGTGATTACAGGATAAGTGGGTTAATCTTACTGATTAAGATACAGGTACTCTTAGATTGGATTACAAAAAAGAATCTAGCCATCTTTTGGATAGTTCTTGAGAGAGTCACATAAACAAAAGCCTAGAGCAAGGTTAAAAATAAAGGGATAAAAGTGGCATTCTAGGAAAATAACCACCGCAACACTAGACTAAGCGGTTTCAATATCAGATTAGAGAAAATTTAGATGCTTTCTTCTGGAAATGCCACAATACAACAGTATTCCAAGAAAATATAATAGCTGTGAGAATATATAACCAACAACACAGATTCAAACTACATAAAGACTTAATTGGAAGAATTATAGTAATGAATAGATAAATCTACCATTGTAGATAGAGATTTCACTATATTTTTCTTGGAAAAATATAATATCACAGATAAAAATAAGGAGCTGAATAATATGATTAATGGTTTTACACTAAGAATACACTAAATGCATGCTATTTTTGAACATACATAGAACTTCCACAAAAAGGCCAGAAAGTCAGTCTCAGATTTCCGAGAATTGACCTCATTCGGACCATATTCTCTGACTCAGTGAAATGGGAAAATTGAAATAATGAAGTGGAGTAAAAATAAAAAAAGAGAGGGGAAAAAAGTAACAATAATTAGATGACCAAATGTTAGTTCTTGAGAAGATAAAGAAGATGGTCAAGTCTATAGTTATACCTGTCAAGGAATCAAAAGAGAATAGATGTGTAATAAAATAACTATAGTAACAGAAACAGTTTAGGCATCATAGGCTAATAGAATATGCAGTTATACGTAAACAGATGTGAAGGTTCATGAGAAATGAATAGATTTTTGGAAAAAAATATGCAGTTCCAAAGTTGGCCAGTTGAAAAATAGAAAATACAACTAGAATAATCACAACTGAAGAAGTGGAAAGTGTGGCAAAAGCTTCTGTCTCCACCTCAAATCGTAAGTCCCATAGAGTTTATGTGAATGGATAATCTTTGCCTTGTACAAGTTTTTTCAGGGACTTATAAAAAGATGAAAGCTGCTCTTGTTGTTTTCTGATGCTTCATACCAAATTTATATCATCAGTACCCAAACTCGATAAGAATAACACTATAGAAGAAAAATGACAAGTCAGCTTCACTTAAAAGTTAAATAAAATGTTAGCATTCTAAATCTAATGTCATATTATAAAATCATATAACATTGGATTTATGCCTGGACTGCAAGGATGGTGTATTTGGTTGATGCTAGTTACTCTAAAAAATAAACTTTGTTGGGCGTGATAGCACATGCTTATAATCTCAGTACTTGAGAGGCTTAGACAGGAGGATTGTAGGTTCAAAGCCAGCCTTGGCAACTCAGTGAGGTTCTCAGCAACTTAGTGAGACCCTGTTTCCAAATAAGAATTAAAATCGGGCTGGGGGTGTAGCTTGGAGAGAGAATGCCTCTAAATTCATCCTCCAGTAACGCCTCCCACTACCCAAAAATGGTTTTAATATACAGCAAAGGTTGATCCCTTGCTCATGAAGTGATACTGTGATTGACAGGTGACTCATGTAGTCGTTCAAGTACCCAGGCTCCCTCTGTCTTGTGTTTTGACCAGAGTGTCCTGTACTTCTAGCTAGTATCAGAACAGAGAGGGTGAGTATCTCTACCTGGTTTTTAAGAGCTCTGGGCCTGTAGATGACATATCACTTTTGCTTATGTCCTGTTGGTGAGAACTGTTCACATGTCCATACTTGCATGCAAGAAAGACTAATAAGTATAGTTCCAGGTTAGACAACTGTCTCTCAATGGTAATGACACACCATGGAAGGAAGAACACTAATATTATCATTTTGATGAATATATAATATCTGTAACAGATTTAGTTTTAGTAAAGCTATTGGTAAAAATCATTATATTAATAGGTTAAAAGAGAATAACCATATGACAATCTCAAAAGACTTAGAAGAGGCACTATTTATGACAGAATCCTAGAGAAAAATAGCACTGGATCATATAGAAATCAGCCTTTGCTAGGTTTTGCTGCAATAACAAACAACTCCTGGGTTTCAGTTACTTATGACAATTATTGATTTTCTGTTCATATTATAGGAAATATTTATATATATACAACTTACAGGTTGACTGTAAGTAGATTGTATAAGAAAGGAAAGCAATCTTTTCTATCAAAGTTACAAGATCACATAGAAACTGGCAGGCTTACATTTTGTAACTGTAGTTTAGGTTTCCATTTTGTAACTTTTGTACACATGTCTATGTAATATACTTCAATCTTGGATGTACTGGTTTCATGTTTCTCCTTTTGTAAAATTGCCCAGTGAAAACTAGCCAATCAGATTAGATTTAAAAAGCCATACTCCAGCCAGTGGGGAACAACATAGTGGCCTCTATGTTAGGGAACAGAAGGTTGAGCAGGCTGCTTGCCCAGTGTGCTTGCACCCCTCCATGCAGAAGTAAATTGCCTTGCTGAATTACTTTTGTTTTCATAAGTTTTTTAAATTCATGGCTCCCCTATAATCTGTTTCTAACAACTGTGTCTCTTCTTTCTGTATTCTGCATTCTGGAGCCCAGGGTGGAGGATCAGGCTGTACCTGGGATGTGGTGATCCAGTAGCAGAATGGAAAGATCAGTGGAAGTGCTGTGTGATAACTCCAGTGTTAGACTGGATGTGGCTGAAGTCACCTCCCTCAATAGTTCATTGGTCAAAGCAAGTCACATGGCCAAGTTTGATGTCAATTTGTGGTTCTGTACTTTGTTCAAGGGAAGGGGTCCTGGTAGAGAGGGGCATCAAATAGTTGAGAACTGTAATGCAATCTATTATGAAATGGAATATTCTTAACTTAATGAAGCCTTTCCTCCAAAAACCCACTGCAGATATTATGTTTAAATGATAAATTTTAGAAGCATTCTTTTTAAAGTAACTAAGGATACCCAGGATCATTGCTAATACGATGTACTAAAGGAGGTTCTGGCTAACAAAGTAAAACAAATAAAAAGAAAGTTATAGCATTGGAAGGGAAAACACTATCTCATGAGCATATAGTATTTAATTGAAGAAAAATAATTAGCAGACTATTGGTAGTAATGAATTTAACAAATTCGTCAGATAATATAAAATATACAAATCAGTAGATTTCCTCTGTATCACAATAATAAATTAAGAAAATGTAATATAATATTGTTTACAGTATCAACAAATATAATGTAACTAAGGTTAAGCGAAATAAAAAATAGCGTGGACAAACTCTAAAGGGCTTGAAAGAAGGCCTAAATAAGTGGAGAGCTATACCATGTTTATGGATAAGAAAGAAGGCTTAATGTTATAAAGATATCATTCATTCCAAATTAACCTATAAATATAATGTAGATATAATAAAATAATATCACAAGATTTTCAGATAATATTTGTTAAGCATATGCTAACATTTGTGTGGAAGGCAAACATCTATGCATGGCTACTTTGAGAAAAAAGACCAGATGAAAGTGGAGATTTGTCCTACCACCTCTAACATGGGTATAGCATCCTATACCCATGTTAGTTGAGACAGAAGAACAGAAATACTACTTAGAATGATTGGTTCCAGATTATTGGCAGAGGAGGGTGGGAGAGAGAGAGAGAGAAAGAGAGGGGGAGAGAGGGGGGGGTAGGGACACAGAGAGAAATAAAGAAGAAAGGGAAGGGGGGGAAGAGAGATGGAGAGAGAGAGAGAGAGAGAGAGAGAGAGAGAGAAATAGAAATAGAGAGAGGGGGTGAGAGAGACAGAGAGAGAAAGAAGGGAGGATGGGAGGTTGAGACAGAGAGAAGTTGTAAGAAACTACAGATGGTGGTTGTGCTTAAGAAGTGACAAAGTGACTCCTAATTTCTACGGGCGATCTGTGTTCAAAATGTACAAAAATGGCACAAAGTGAAAAATGGGCCCGGAACAGAACTGCAGAGCGCTCTGTGGTGATAGAAATACGATGTGGGGGAAGCGAAGTGGCATGTGTATTTATGTGTGTCTGGTGCTAGCAGCAGGATGGTGAGAGAGCAGCCAGGGAGAGGAGCAGCTTTCCTTCCATCACTTGGAAGCAGAGTTTATCTCCCGATTGTTGGCTCTGCCTTTTCTCTGCCACTCAAACTTTATTGGGAAATGGATTCTCTTGCCAGAAGAGCGTGATTAATACCGCAACTGGCTGTGGGCTTCACAACAGATTGATGGTTATATTTTTAAAGGGGCAGCCTGCTTATGGTTATGCTGCCGTAGTAGGTTGTGTTTGTCATTCCTGAGTGGAGAAGGTTTGTTCCATTAGATTTTTGTTCCATTCCATGTGGTGTTTGTTCTTCACCCACCCTTCTTACCACCTTGCACTTGTCATTTGATTTAAGACACTGAATGTGCATGAAATGGGAACCATCTTCCAAAATGTGTGTGTTTAGCGATGTCATGTAGTAACCGCCACTGGATGCAATTTTCTGGTTGCTAGGGACAAGAGAGGAAAAATAGGGACAAAGGAAGCCTGCGTGCCCAAGTTGGGCCTGGGTGTGCCACCAAGATCCAGTTCCAATTTCTTATCTTCACAGGCTCCAGATTCATTTACTCAGGACCTTCAGAAGGGCCAGTTTCAGAGAGATTGGCTCCTTTACCACATTCACAAGATACTGGTGCCAAAACCAGATTCTGAACTTAATAATTCATAATGGCAATGTGACTGCTAAGAAGACTAAAATTATTTATTGCTTGTTCATTACTTTGTGCAACAAAGATTGATTGCTCATTTGCTGTGTGCCCAGCCCTGTGCTGGGTAGTAGACACAATCATTGCTCTTCTGAAGGTTACAGCCAAGACAGAGAGAGAGAGAGAGAGATGTTAAGTAACTACAAAAACAAGTGTAAAATTACAATGGCATCAGGTGCCATAAAGAAAAGTGGGTTGTAGTATCTAATAGGGAGATTTGATCTACCAGGAAGGGTGTCCCTGAGGAAGTGATGCTTTAGCTGAAATAGGAGGATGGATTATCCATTAACAAGGCCAAATGGTAGAGACTGGAGAGGGAAGAAGTGAGGTAGGAAAAGAACAATGTGACAGGCTTCCTGAGTTCTGCTTCATACATTCTCACTTTCATAGGTCAGTTAACCCAAAGCCAACATGGGATTAGAATGCCACTGGTGAGCGTGGACCCAACAAAAGGGTTCTGGGAGAAAGAGTTCTTCAGTGCCCCTTCCTCTTCTTCACATACCCAGGGATGACTGGGAAATGCAATTCGGGCAGGTGTGTTTTTAGATCCCATGCATGGCCTGGGTCCCAACCTCTCCACTGTAGAGGAATGCAGAATTCCTGATGTTTTCTGGATCTCTTAAAGCTGAGCTTCTGACTTTAGTGAGGGGCTTCTTCTTGCATGCTTGGGGGTTTAGCTGACGCAAGTGTCATGAGTTGTGCCTGGTAGGTATTTGCAATGAATTTTCAACCTATACCACCCTACTCCAGGTCACTTGGGCCACCTTGTGTTGACGGCATGTGGGAAGACAGTTGACCTTGTCATTTCTGCTTGGGTTCAACTCTGTGCTTTGTCACTCAATGAGCTGTGCAGACCATTTCCTGATTGATAAATGGGGTATACACTAGGACCTGCCTCACTGTTGTTGAGATTTAGTGAAATGAAGCATAAACAGGAAGCACTGGCATAGTACTAACTCACGTGAGCATTGTGTTGAGTGTCCTGATTGCTATGATCTTGCACTTTTTCTTCCTCATCTAGATCTGTTCACTCACCATTCCCCACTGACTGCCTCATTAGTTGAGTGGAGGTGAAACCTAACAGTTGACCAGAGGATGCTGGCCCTTGTGAGCATGCTTGGTTCTCTGGACCACCTCCTTTGGCAGTGGGGATCCTGCTTATGCTTTCCAAGCAGGGGCTGATGTGAGCCCATTTGTGGCATAGAGACACCCCTCTGGAGACACATGGGAGGGAGGACCAGAAGTCCTATTGGGAGGCTGGGGGGGGGGATCCACCTGAGATATCTAGTGGAGTAAGCTGTGACTTGGAGTGGAGAGGAGAAGGAATGGAGTTTATAAATACTTAAACAAAGGCTCAGAGACTTCTTGGTTGTGGAATATAAGGGGAAGAGAGGACTCAGACTGTCTTGGAAGCCTTTCCCTCGAGTGACCAGTTGAATGGTCATTATGCAGTGAAGAACAGAGGATTGGAAATGGGGGTGGTGGGTGCTGTGCATTTTTGCCTCTTCTTTGCTACCAATGGACAGATAACTCTGGAGTTCTGGGGTCCAGAGTGTGCCCCTTAGGACATTTCGAGGGAACTGAGAAGGCTCTTTAGAGTATTTTCTCTCTCCTCTAATTAAGGACCACGTGTCTGTAATGAAAGGTCAACTGAAGACCACATCAAAGTAAAAAGCAGGCTCATTAGAGTTCTTTTCTGACAGTATTTTTTTCCATTTCATTTAGCTTGGATTTAAAATCAAGGAGAAGATCAACTTCCATTAAATATATTTCATGGTAGTATTTTATTTTGGTTTCATATTTTACACAGATAAGGTGATTTATGGCATTTCAGGTGAGTTGTAGAATTTAGTGCTATTTTAGCACCGGGCCTTAGGGATCGTGGAGTCTTAGCACAGGGCCTTAGGGATTATGAGGAACTGGGAAGGTAAAGATTTTGTTGGAAAAAATGAGGGGGGAAGACATGTGCAGAAGAAAAAGACAAAATCTGCCCACCCAGCAGGAGAGAGAATTTACACTGTGGTCACTGTTAGGTTGTCAATAACATTTTTCTAAAACCCAGTAATTATTATCTTTCTCTGATTACAGTGGTGGAAATAATTTTTAAATAGAAGATGTAAGACCCCTGGAGACATGTATTGTTTAGAAAAAATGAGATCAAATTAATCCTCTGGCCAGAGAGTCTTTAACTCTGTAATACATCAATTCTGCAATTCTGGTGAGTGAAAATGGGGTTTCAACCCTTTGAAACCTGGAAATTCACATTCGCTGCTTTGAAAGGGAGCACAAAGCTTGTGTGAATGTTTTATGCAAAGGCTTGTGAAACTCTAACTGTGCTCACACCTGTTTGGTTAGCAGTTTAAGTGGCACATATTTATTTTTTCACCCAAATTCTGAGACGTGCTTTCCATTTTGGATTTTGTTTGTTATTAGTTCTTCCTTAGTTCCATGCAGATTCAGCTCACAGTGTGTGGCTGCAGGTTTAGTCAGGCAAATGGCCCAAGTTGCCTGGCCAAAGTCAGGGAGCATTTATTCTGTCTTTACCTTTCAATTAAGGGGTTCACAGAAAATAAGAATGATGCTCAGTTGGGCAATACATTTCACTGGGGAGCTTGCCAGGCCACATCCGTGCAGGAATCCCAGCTCCATTCTCAAGGTGCAGCAGCCTCCAGGACAGAACGTGGTACATGCTTATCAGAGCATAGCTTTGCTGCATAATGAATCACAGTAGGAGAAATACAACCGGGCCCCGGCCCCTGCCAGTGCACTCAGCTTCCAACATCTGGGCGTGCGACTCCACAGGAGAGGACTCATCATGGTGCTGGATAGATCGAGAAAGATAGAGCAGGCCACATGCACTTGAAATGATGCCGTCCTGGGCCGCCTTCTAAGATGTGTGTTCTCTCAGCTTGGGGATGATGGCACTTTGGAGAGAAATCCCATGAGGGCATGAAAGAAAGTTCTTAAAACTTTCTTTTAATTAGATAGTGGTCTTATGATGCTGATACATCTTTGCTGTTTAGTGCTCAAAAGCAGGACAATGGCCTGGAGAAAAACAAGACACTGTTCATTAAAGGCTGGGTGTATATTTTCTGCATTCATGCAGAGATCTCCCCAGAGGCCCTGCGCTGGGAATGAGCCCATGACACAGCTCTGGGAAGGGGCAGGGCGAGATGTGTGCTCTCAGAGTTGAAGTCAGCACATCGGCTCATCCTTTCCGGAAAACTTTGGCTCTGAGCGTGGAACCTTGTGAGTGAAGATGAATTTCCTCCAGTATGGTGGGGTGGGGGGCAGTAGAAGGAAGGATGATATTCTTCCATTTTTTAGTGGTTTTGACAGCCAGATGTTTGAACCAAGGACTCAAACATTGTGCTGTTTGATTATATGAAATCTGGGAATTACAAACCCCAATTAGAAATTGAGCTCAACCCTCTCATTTTACAGATGGAAAAAATAAGTTCCTAAAGTGACTTCACTGAGGTCTTTCGGGAGTGCAGAAAGTGGACTCACATTAGGATCCAATCTAGGCTCTGCCTCTGAATAAATGTGTGACTCTGAGCAAGTCACATTGTTTCTTTGGGGTAAGCATGCTAGCAAATCTCACAGTGCTCTGCCAAGGACTCCGTGCGGACTTATTCAGTGTTACTTCCCTTCCTGCAGAGCGGAGTTAAATGATGGACATATGGAAGCTTGGAAGTCCCATACAGACTGCCAACCAGTAGTCAGTCTCATTTCCCCTGCTTTAATGACTCAGATAGCTGGAGAGCCACACTGCAGGGACACTGGTCTTGTACTCTGAAAAAGAGCATGTGGTCATCGACAGACATTATACACTGTAGTTTTTGCTTTTATTTAGCAGTCTAATATCAAGTAATAACTTAAGTGTGTGTTGGCAGTTTTTATTGAAAGGTTTCGTTAAGTCAATTAGGCGGTAGTTATCTACTGGGGAGTTTTTCAGTCTTGTTTTCATTATCCTCCTTCTTAAGGAGCCTTTGAATTTTTTTTTAATCATTAATTTCCATTCTTTCATAAGATGTGTGTGTGGGTGGGTGGGGGTACTGGGGATTAAACCCAGGGGCATTCTCCCTCTGAGCTACACCCCGGCCCTATTTTATTTTTTATCTTGAGACAGGGTCTCTAAGTTGTGGAAGGCCTCACTAATTGTTGAGCTGGCCATTACCCTGCGATCCTCCTGTCTCGACCTCCCAAGTCCTGGGATTACAAGCATGTACCACCATGCCCAACTTCCCATACCACAGATTTTTAATATCACAGATATGCTGTATGTATGTCACATCTGTTCTTTGCACATTAAAAGAAAAATGTAAGCTATTTTGCTGCCTTCCATTCCCTGGAGTGTTGAGAAAGCGTGATTAGAGGAACAACCCAGGAGGCTCTGGAAGGCAACCACATCATGGTGGTAGAATAAGAAAGAGATGCATGTAAGCAGTTTTGAGCAATATGGGAAAATGTTACACTAAGTGAGGGAAACCAGAGACATATATACGGAGTATGATCTCTATATAATGTGCTACATCCATTGTATGTTCAACATCTAAAAAGTGGAAGAAAGTCTATGTTAAAAGTTATCACCTGTATTTGTTTCTGATTTTATTTTCTCTTTTATTCTGTATTCCTCCTCTCTCACCCCCTGTTTTCCTTCACTGGGCATGTATTCTCCTTGCAATATGGTAACTATTATTTTGCAAAGTAAGCAAGTGTTATTTGCTCCTGCCTTTTTTGTGGACTTGAAGGAGGACTTTAGTTGGTACCCAAAGGCTGCTGAGAGTCTTTTTGAACACACAGATGGTCTCTTATTCCTCTTGATTTCTTCAGATCAGCCCCTGCCCTGATCTTATGGTAAGGGACCACACCTGGGCCATTTTGTGAGCTTGGTGGAAAGTTAAAAGGATGTGGGCTTAAGAAGATACAAATTCCAGAATTAAGTACTAATTAAGTTCTTGGACACAAATCACTTCACACACTCCACTTAGAGGATTTGTTTAATTGACTGAGGAAATAGTTTGAAGGGGAAGAGCATTTCTTTTCATTAGTGTTCAAATGAAGTGCAAATTATAGAACTTGGGCTCCATATTTCCTAAAGATAGAAGCTTTGGAGAAAGGAAGAAAAATTAGGAATAGAACTTAGTTTAAAATCAGAAACAAATGCAGTTTGGGTAGAAAAGTTTGGGCAATTTTCTACATGGGTAATTTGAGAACTGCCAGCTAGTGCTGGGTTGGAAATTACTTTATTATTTTTTTTCTTCCAGAGCTCAGGTTTGCAGCCAGATTTTATTTTGTGTTTATTTTATTTCACATTCAGCTTGATTCTTTAATAAAAATGTCTCTCTAGGCTAAGAAGACAATACGAATATTTGAACCAATGTCAGAGGCCTGCAAACTTACTTTGAGGAATTAGGTGTTAAATGACTAAAGATGGCACCTGCAATTACAGGGACTGGGATGAAATTACAAGGGTTATTAATCTGCAGGCTTCAGGGCTTAGGATAGCTATCAGGTGAATCAGCAACCAATTTCTCCTGCATATTACATCCTTGCACAATTATAGCCAATGTGTAACTATAATGTCTATCAGGTCATTATATTAATTTGTTGCGGGGATTGTTTCTTGGGTTCTTAATTGCATGGATTTTGCCTCTGAGCCTCAGAAATGTTGGCCGGTTTCAACAGACGGGGTTGGTTCAGTGTAGCTCAACTCAGCTATTGATGAGTTCCAGCCATGCGCCAGGCCATGAGAATGCAGAGATAAGAAAAGCAAGCATCGACCATGAGGGGCTAGACAGCTAGATCTTGCACCCAGACTGGCGTGCCCAGGCCAGGCCAGTGTATCCGAGATAGGCCCAGTGTAAACCAATGATGAATTGTGGTCGTATTATAATTTGTTTTTGTTATTGTTGTTATTTGTTTTTGTTTTTGGGGATTGAACCTAGGGGTGTTCTACCTCTGAGCTACCTCCTCCACCTCTATCTTTCTTGTTTGTTTATTATTGGGGATAGGGGATTGAACCCAGGGACATTCTACCTCTGAGCCACACCCCCAGCCCTATTGATTTTTATTTTTTGAAATAGGGTCTTGCTAGGTTGCTGAAAGCCTCACTAAGTTGCTGAGGCTGGCTTTGAACCTGTGATCCTCCTCAGCCTCCCAAGTCCTGGGATTACAGGCGTGCACCACCACGTCTGGCTTCGTGATATTGTGCTTTGTGTCTACATAGTCTCCCAAAGGCTTGTGTTGAAAACTTGGTCCCCAGGTGGGGGAATTACTGGAAGGTCCTGGAAACTTTAAGAAGCAGGGTCTAGTTAGAGGAAGTAGGTCCTTGGGGGTGTGCCCTTGAAGGCCATATCTTATACCAGCTTTCTCTCTCGGTCTCAATCCCCTCTTTTCACTCTCTTGCTTCGCTTCTCTCTCCCCTTCCTTTATCCTCTCTCTCCCTTCTTTTTTCTTTCTCCCCTCTCCCTTCTCCTTCTCTTTTTCTCTGCTGCCTCTTTCTTCTCCCCTTTTCTCTCTCCCCATCTCTCCCTTCCTTCTCCCCCCATCTTCTTTCTTTCCTCTCTCTCTCCTCTTCCTCTTTCTCCCCTCTCTTCATTTTTTCTCTCTTCCTTTTCCATTCTCTCCCACCACATGCTTCTGCCGTGATGGACTGCCTCACTGGAGGCCCAGAAGTCACTGGGACAAGCAGCCATGGGCTGAGACCTCTGAAACAGTGACTCAAATCTTTCCTTCTTTGAAGTTGTGTATCTTAGCTGTTTGCCACAGCAATGGAATGCTGCTGAGCAAGCGATAACTGTTGAAACGGGATAGCAGCTCCTCCAGACCAAGCTGGGAAAGAAGCAAATTTCAAGAGAGACTGTTGGAAAGAGCAGATTTTAAGAAATGGGAACTTCCCCATCTTGGGTTGAGTTTCCCAGAAGCAGAACCTGAAATGGAGGTCCAGGTGAACATGATTTCATTGAAAACATTCAGGTATATGGGTTCTGACAGTGTTGGAGAATCACGTGGAAGGAGGGCTTGTTCCAACGTGAACCTCTGGCCTCTACCCCCATAGTTTGTGATTCAGAACACCTGGTGTGGGGGCATGAGATTTGCATATCTCACGAGTTCACCCGGGTGATTCTAAAGTTGTTGGTCTGGGCACCACACTTTGAGAACAGTTGCTCTCAGAAGACAGGTTGGGAAGGAAATGAGACAGGCACAGGTAGGAGCGAACTAAGCAAGCCATGGCCTTGGTTATGTGTAGCTGCAGCCTGGTCCCATGAGAGCCCTGGACCACCAACTGCACTAACCTTGGTCCCAGTTTGCCTCCCTTTTTGTCCCCCACCCTCGTGCATCATTGACTACTGTCCTTTGGTAGAGGTAGGTGGCCCTGGTCTGGCGGAGGGCCTTTTTTTGAAAGAAGGGGCAGGTGTGAGCCTTTAGTGGCTGGGGCATGGTTACCTGTTGATGACATCCTGGGCCGTGCATTAGCTTTAATGGCTGCATCTCTCGGGGTTGGGGGAAAAGTCCGACATATGAAAAGACATGTACCAAGAAACTGCTGGGCTATTGAAACACATCTGTAGGTCATATTTGACTCATTATCTGCCTGTTTGTACTTTGGGAGTCAGGTTTTTCTAAAACCTTTTTTATAAGAGCATATTGCAGGGCTGGTGGGTTTCTTCCAAATAGCTACTTGAAGTTTTTGAAGTGTTTGCCTTGTAGGAGCCTACGATGAGCTTGGTTCTCCAGAACATTTTTTTTCCCCTGGCAAATAGGATGCTTTTCCAATTGATATTGTGTAAATCACAGGAAGGCTGTCCAAAGCCTTCTAAACCGGAGTAACCATTATGCAAGCTGTCATACATGACTAACCCATTATTATGGCCTCCGAGAAGCGAGGGACTCCCACCTCATTTCTGGGGGAGCCCATTTCACACCTGAATAACTCTTATTTAAAAAGTCAGCCCGATACTCATTACAAACTTGCCTTTGCTAAAAGACATTCCTCTCTTCTCGTTAGGCATGGCCCCCTCCAACAGAGTCCCTTCCTTGTCGTACCAGAAATAATTCTTCCTCGTCCATGGTGCTAACCTCTTTAGTTAATAGTATAAAGGGTAGATCAAGGGTGAATAAATATAATGTGCTTATATTATTTATTATGGCCCTTTTGAATTCCCACTTATGGTAATAATGACAGGTAAAATTCATTCTGTTTCTAAGGAATCAATTTGCTATTATACTCCAAATGTCATCGTTTTCAAGTTAATGTAACGTTGTCGGGGATTTGTTACTGCAAATGGAAAGGGTTCTAGCATTATCCAGTAGGTAGGCACTGATGCCCGAAGGCCCTGGATGGTGGCAACATCACACTGACTCTGCAGGGTACTGGCTGGACTGACGTGTTCACCAAGGAGCCTGGTGTGCATGCACTGTGCCAGAGGTAGAGATGTCTGGCCTGTGCTCTGGGATAGGAGCGCAGCAGCTTGGCACCTGGGGTCCTACTTGGGGCTGCCTGTGCCTTCCTTCTGAGCTTAGGACTGGGGGCCAGGGAAGGGTGGAGCTCACATTTTTGGAGTCTATTTCCCTTCAGGTCCTAGTGTGCATTATGCTCATAGATTTGTGTGTGTCGTTTCATTACACATGGCCTGACTTATCTGGCATCCTTAGCTTTTCAGAGGACTGGATGAGAATCAGGCAGTAGTTTTTTGTTTGTTTGTTTTACTCAGGGGCATTCTACCCTTGAGCTACCCCCCCCCAGCCCTATTTTATTTTTTATTTTGATACAGGGTGTCACTATGTTGTGGAGGGTCTCACTAAGTTACTGAGGCTGACCATGACCTGTGATCCTCCTGTCTTAATTTCCCGAGTACTCAGATTATAGGCGTGCACCACCATACCTGGCTAGGCAGTAGGTTTTGACTTGTGCAAGTCCAACCTCTGGCCAGTCTGCCTCCTTATCTTTGTAATTTCTGGTTTTACCATCAGTTCCCTTTGAGTGGCTCTCTTCTTCCTCACCCTGTACCCACACCTTCTTCGCTATGATATCCGCACCCACTTTATTCTGCTGCCCTGAAATTACAGGAATTCTCCAATGTTTGTTCTAAATCTTCCTCTCTTCTTCTCCCATGGCAATACCACTGCCCTCAGGATGACGCCTGCACCTCTGGCTCGGCTCTGATCTTTCTTGTCCCAGTCCAGTGCTGATGGCTTCCTGTTGTCATTTGCTCCAGATATCCCGCAGGCATGCACACTCAGCCTGTCCCAAGCTGAGCTTCTTCCCCAACTGGCTTTTCTCCTCCTTCGTTCCTCATTTCCATTCGTGGTGCCACCCTCTCCCAAGGCACCCGACAGTCAAGGAGGTCCTCCCTTCCCGGAAGTGTTGCTAGGTTTGCCTGAAAGCACAGCTCAGATCATGTCACTCCTCTCCCCCTAAATCCCCAGAGATGACTCTTTAAAAATTTTTAAATATATTTTTTGAGTTCGAAAAAATTACAGAGGTGACATTCACATTTAAAGTGAGCAATTTAGTGGAGTTTAAGACATTCACTGTGTTGTGCAACTACCACACCTATCTACTTCTAAAACCTTTTCATTACCCCAAAAGGAAATCCTGCACCCATTAGGCAGTCATTCCTCATCCCCCGCCCCCCTTCACCTGGTCCTTGGCAACCACTAATCTGCTTTCTGTCTCTACCCACTTATCTCTTCTGGATATTTCACATAGATGGAATTATACACTATGTGACCTTTTGTGTTTGGCTTCTTTCACATAGCATAGTGTTGTCAAGGTTCGTCTGTGTTGTAGCATGTGTCTGTACTTCACTTCTTTTTATGGCTGAATAATATTCCATTGCATGTATATCTGTCTCACAGCTCTCTCTTCCTCTCGGCGATTGTGAATAATGCTGCTATAAGCACACATGTACATGCATTTGTTTGAGAGGAGTCTGACTCAGTTGCTGTAGAACAGGGCTCAGCAAACTATTTTTTGCGGTATTGGGGATTGAACTCAAGGGCATTCTATCTCTGAGCTATACCCACAGCCCTATTTTTTATTCTTTATTTTGAAACAGGGTCTCACTAAGTTTCGGAGTGCCTCACTAGGTAACTGAGGCTGGCTGCAAACCCAGATCCTCCAGTCTCAGCCTCCCAAATGCTGGGATTACAAGCGTGCACCACCATGCCCGGCTTCAGCAAACATTTCTATAAAGGGCCAGAGAGTCAATAAGCTTTGTGGGCTGCAGGGTCTCTGTCACAATTACTCAACTCTGCCAGTGTAGCACAGAAACAGTCATAGGAAATATGTAAACAATTGGGCCTGGTTATTGTGATGTTAAAATAAGGTTTCATTTACAAGAAGAGGCCATGGGTCAGAGTTGGCTCATCAAGCTTGCTGACTCCCTCTGTAGGACAATGATACAGTCCCTCTCCCTGGAATTCAAAGTCCTGCCTGATCGAGCCCCCTCGCTAACCTTCTATGACTTTTTGCCACCCCCCCACCCCCGGCCCGCCCCAGTTCAGATTGAACAGGGTAGAGATGACCTCAGGTGTGGAGGGTGGGAAACGGGGCAGAGTGTGTGGGGAGGAGGGAGGTGATTGGTTGGGTACAAACCAGAAGCAATCCTGGGGGAGGAAACTCTGATCTCCCAGCTCCTGAGTGCTTGGAAACAGGCTGAGAAATTCTTATACATTGTGTCTGCCTCCTGTCCTTCAGACAAAGCTTGGGCTCCCAGGCTTTCTCAGACCAAGAGAACAATTGAGAGATGCTTCCACACTGGTGGTGACAGAGAGTCTGAGAAATGCACATCACTGGGAGCCTTTTGAGCCCCCTTTGCAATTTGCAATATTCTTGGGTGAATCTCACTTTAAGAGACAGAAGGAGAGAAGTTCATTGTCTGGAACATACCTTCTAGAAGCGTTGTAATTCACAGAGCTCTCAGAGAAATGCTCCTCTAGGTGACAGAAAGGCCTCCGGGGACAAATAAAGAGGCGTTTACGGATGAAAACGGAGCTGAGTCCTTCTTGCATGAACAAGAAGCCATCTGGGTGACACAGACTGTGGTGGGTCTGTGAGCGCCTTCGTCCTTGTACTTCAGGCAGGCACCTGCCACGTGCACCGTTTATGTAATTTTGGAAGAAGAGACCTGGGAAGAACGAAATGCCAGAGCGGAAGAAATGGTTTCCAGAGATCTTTTGTCTGAAAGAATAGCCTGGCTGGCAGCTGTTTTCTTGATGGCCCAAACTTTTGCAGATAAAGGTGATGCAAACAGCTTAGATGGTGGACTTGGGAGTGATAGAGAGGAGCACTGCGATCCTGGATTCCCTGTGCACTAAATGTGAAACTTGCAGATTACTTCTCTCTGGATGTCTCTGTTTCCCTATCTGCAAAAGGAAAGATCCCCTACTGTGAGCCCTTGGGCTGTGCACGCGTCCCTGAGTCCACCTGTCCCAACCATCTATGAGGCCATACAACCTGCCTTCCCTCTTGGCCCCTACCAGATCTATTTGAGGCGTATGTGCATGCAGTTTACTGTGCTAAGGTGGCATCTCTCCTATGTATAACTCTGGGAAATGTAATTTTTCTTCCAACAGATCTTTGGATCAGATCCTTACAAGCTGGCTAGCTGCCTTCTGGGGGACCCATCCTGGGTGTAAGACGACTATGTGCTTCCCCAAATCCATTTCCTCTTTTAAGCTCCAGGGAGAATACTTTGCTAGCCCCTCTTGTTGCCAGATATGGACCTGTATTGAATTCTGGGCAATGAAATGTGGGTGAAAGTAAAAAAAAACAATGCCAGGCCTGGTCCATAGAGTCCCCTACCACAAGTAATTTTTATTCTCTTCTCTTGTCTGTGGAAGACTCTGAGACCATAGGGTTTGGTGGAACTCTAGGAGCCTGAGTCTGTGAATCTATATTGGACTGTCACACGTGTGCAAAGAAAATGATCATTGTTTTATTTCATCAAAATACCAAGGTTATTTGGTGCAGCAGTCAGCCCATGCTCACTAGTGCACCTACTGTGTACTTGGGACTGCAGTTGTAGAAGGGAAGGAGGTGGAGATGCCTCCAGTCTGGAGCATAGCTCTTCACAAGCATGGTGTAGAAGAGAGGAAGTTTGGCAATGGGCAGAAGGATCATCTTCAACCACGAAGACAAACCACATTAGAAGGAGAAGAAAGGGAACATGTAAAGACAGAAGAGTCCAGGTAATATGAGCCACCTTCCAGAATCATGAGTGAGTCTAGAGATAACTTCTATTTTCTCAACCAAGGACTGGGATTTTTCTGCCTATGGAATCTTGACACTTCCTATTAACCTTTTCTTTGGGAGAAAGTAGAAAAGCTGTATTGAGGACCTCATGATAAGGAGGCAGCAAGTAATTGAAGTGTTACCTGAGGGGGCCAGGGACATGTAGACTTGTTTGACATCAGCCAGCTTATGTCAGCTCTGTTTCCAGAAGATGCACTTGAGTTTGATGTTTGTTGGGAGAAGCGGACGAGGATAGCCATGGACAGCTCAGAGCATGAGGCAATGGCTCTCAGGCTGGCTTTTAGTGAGATTTGATTTAAAAAAAAAAAAAAAAAAAAAGTCCTGCGGAAGCTAGAGGTTGACATTCATTTGTTGTTCCTCAGTCTGAAATCATCCCATGGAGTGAGTCTTTGAGGGACTCGCTATGTAGAGGAGGGCTTGAGTTAGGACAATCCAGCTCTTGTAATGATAAGCCTCAACATTTCATTGTCTTCATATGGTAAAGATTTGTTTCTTTCCATCCTATCCAGTGTGGGTGGACAGAGGAGCTCTGCTTAATTCAGTCATTCAGGACCAAATATTTTTCATCTTGTGGTTCTGCCATCCTCCAGGTTCATGGAGCTCAAGTGGTGAATGTGGAAAGAGGGTAGAGGAAGGTGGGACATTATTATGATCCAGGCATCTGTCTATCTTCCATTTGCAAGAATTCATTTATACCTACCTGCAAGCGACCCTGGGAAGTGTGATTTCACTGTGTACCCAGAAAAAGAGGAAATGGGATAGGATGAATAAGTGGCAGTCTGTGTTGTAGAATATGTCATCTTTAAAGAAAGTTGTTTGGTCCTTGTGAGAAGCTGTTGTTCATGGCTAAATTTAAAGAAGGCCAAGTCATAATACAAAACTATATTGCTACTAGTGAGGTTTATTTCCTGAAGAATCCAAGTGGTTCTATGAGTAGGCTTTATTCTGAGCTCATAGACTTCTGAGCTTAGGGTGAGTTCATGAGTTTCTTCTGAACTCAGGATGGAGGTGAACACCTGGGAACTCACAGAGCTTCCTGTTGAGTTTGGGAGTCCTATTTCAATGGCACCTGTCTAGTTAATAGCTGCTGCTTCTTTTCTTTGGCGCCTTTCACAAGTCTTCAGAAGGCCCTCGATTTTCCAGCACTCATTACAGAATAATAGCACCAAGGTATCTGGCAAAGGGAGATAGTTCATGACTCTGAATTGATCTAACCGAAGATGGAGAGCACAGGGGAATGGAACCAGCATGGCATTGAGCAGGAGACTTGGTTCTTTGGATGATTAAAAGTGGGACAAAGTTTCCCAAATGCAGGGTGGTTCAAGTCATTTGCTAAAAGATGGGCCGACTAGCCACTGTGAGCTGCTTGCTGTGTGGATCCTCTCATTCATTTCACGTATGAGTCACCATTATTGTTCAGTCTTCCGCGACCTCATGCCAAGAGCCTCCGTTCTAGCAAGAATCTAGAAACTTTCTAATTCACCTTTGCTCCAAGCTTTGGAGAAATTATGTGTAAAGCCTAAATAGAACAGAACAGTTTTCTGCAAAGCAATTTTCTGAATGTGTAGGGAAGTGACCACAAAACAAGATGAGCTCACTGATTTTAGCTTTAAAACCACCTAACCCAGATTGCTATACATTTGAAATTTGTCATGCTGACCAATGTCTTATCCCTCGAGAAAGACACTCTTAGGAAAAAAAAAACTAATACAATAGGATTAGAGAGTCCAGAATTCCTTTTTTTTCCTTAATGACCTTATTAGAGAAATTATACCCTGGGTAACAATATAGTAGAAAACTCCTCATGGAGTTACTTAGACTGAAAATCTGATTCCTTCGAAAGAAACGGTAGCTGTCAGCAATGTTCAGGTTTGAATTAATCCAAGATTCCATGGCCTGTGTTCATATATAAACATGAATTCTTTAATCTACATATATTTGGTATTCATTTCTGATTATCTCTTTTAGCATAGCATTAAAATTACTGCATGTCACAAAAGAGTATGCATTGGTTTTCAGTGCAAGCAATAGTAAAGAACATTTAGCAGTTCCAGATCTACCCAGGAAAGTGAAGAAGAGAATTGGAGCTGTTATTCAGATTATTATTTCTCATTATTATTAATTAACGGTAATAATAGAAGCTGCTGTTTATTGCCAGGTGTTTGGCACATATTATCTCCAACCCTGACAATAGCCCGAAACCAAGGCTTAGTCTTGTTAAGTGGCTTGTCCAAGGTCACCCAGCCAGGAAGAGACAAAGTGAGATTCAGAGCTAAGGCTGTTGGCTCTGAAGGCTTTTTTTTTTTTTTTTGCATAAATATGTCATCTTTGGTCATGTTCAATAAAATGTACAATTTCTAAGTACACAGCTAGAGTTTTGGTAAATGCGCACATCTTTGTTGCTACCACCTTATCAAAGTATAGAACATTTTGATAACGTAGAAATTCCCCTCCTAGCTGGGCATGGTGGCATATGTCTGTAATCCTAGTACTTGGGAGGCTTAGATAAGAGGATTTCAGGTTCAAAGCCAGTCTCAGCAACTTAGCAAGACCCTCAGCAACTTAGTGAGACCCTGTTTCAAAATAAAAATAAATAAATAAAATAGGGCTGAGGGTCTAGCTTCAACCCTCTGAGTTCAATCACCAGTACTAAAAACAAACATATCCCCTCCTGCCATTTTGCAGTCCTTCTTCCCATCCCAGCCAACCAGTGAGACAATTGGGATCA